>JAVSCE010009867.1:0-26871 GCA_032199065.1 Smutsia gigantea
AGGGTAATAGTCACAGCTTCCTCTAAGCCCTGCAGGCACGAAGGACTAGGCCCTGTCTGGCTGAGGACTCCCAGCCTGGGGCACTGACATCCTTCCCCTGGGTGCGTTGCATATGTAAAACTTGGTTTCATTTATTCTGTCCCTTGCCCTTTAAGGAGATCCTACCTTTTTCTGAGAGGCCCCAACCGCCAGGGCAACGGGCAGAGGCCTCTTGGGGTATAAGGCCCAGGCTCCTAGTGCTGTGATAAGGCTGGCCTGACAAGCCCGACTGGGAAAACAAGCCCCTGTTCCCCTGAGGCCCCTATCTTCATGGAAAGGGGACGTCCGTGGTCATTTGGTTCTATGCCTTTGTTTTCAAAATGGAGAACTTGAGGTCCAGCAAGGCAAAGGGCCATCACTAGAACTTGCCTCTGGTTTCCCAGTTTGGACCTCTGCCTGCCCCTCAGCTTGCTCCCTTCCATTTTGTTTTGCATTCAGAGCAGTCTTGCCTTCATGACTGCCTCCTCTTTTTCTCTGTAAACATTAATATGAAGTATATTTGCTCTTCTCTTCAGCCTTGCTCACCCCGTGTGCATCCAGAATAGCCAGCTGGAATTCATGAGAATGTTATGGCTTATGTCTTCAGATGTTTATAATCCAAAAGAATCCCTTATGGTTTTTTTTTTATCATAAAATTCCTTGAATGTCGGTATTTTATGTTGGCAAGGGGAGCACAGTTCACAGTGCAGCAATTATGATGCAATGCATTATGTATAATTTGTAGCACGCCCCAGGAGCGATGGTAAACCGTGAAATGCCGTCCCGGCCCCACAGCATAATTAGCAGGATCAAACGCTGTGCAGAGAGAAGCCCGATAGTAGTTGTCCGAGGTCACTAAAAGGGAAAAGTTCTGATAAAAGCAGTACACCCCAAATTATCTAAAGAGCAGTCCCTATATCAGGCTGCAAATATGTCAAGAGCCTTCATTGCTAATTGAAGAAACCTTTTGAGGTTTAACAGCTCATAAATTCACGCTGGGAATGCCCCATTGTTCTGAGTTTCTAAGTCTTGTCTTTGAAACTTAACAGTTGTACTTTTATATTGCATTCCTCCAAGAGGACCATTGTAAACATGAAGGGCTTGCATTTTAACATAAATTTAAACAATGTGGTTTTAAAAGAGTTCACCACATCAAAGGGAGGCTGTTTGGGCATGTTGTATAAATTCTTTTTTTCTGTAGTATTTAAAGCTACAAATGACTCACTGAAGTATGTTCCATTTGCATCAGTCATGTTGGTATAATGTCCTCGCTGGGACTTTTACTACCCTTATTTTTTCCACCCTCAAGTGACTGAAAACAGGTCCAGGCCTTTGGCCAAGTCAGTTGCCCTTAATCTGCTATCTTTGGACCCATAGAAACAATTCTAGAAACATGATTATGCTTGGTCTAAACAGCAATAAATTTTGTGCCTTTTCCTGATCATCTTTTCCTTTCTGTACCAACTTGTGATTTCTTCTTTCTTCATGTACCGATTATGGCTCCCCCTATGCCCTCATAGCCTCCCATTTTTTAAAAAAGCACTGATTTTTAGCTGAGCCCCTGGTTAGAGTGAAGAGAGGTGGGATGGTAAAGGGAGAGATGTAGGTGCTGGGTTCCAGAGCAGCCTGGTGGAGTATAAGGAACACGAGTTTAGATCGCAACCCTGGATGTCCAAGCTGTATTATTTGCCAGCTCTGAGACCTCAGGAAATCACCTGCCTTTCTTGAGCCTCAGTTTGGCCATCTCTAGGACAGTGGTCACTACTCTAGCCCTCCCTCCCCCTCCCACTCACGCATGCATTCCTCCTTGGGGAGAGGGTATGAATGCAGACTCTCACCGTTCTTGCCCCCAAAGAGCTCAGAGCCCAATGAGGATGCACATACTGTGATGATCAGAGATGCGCAGAAGACTGACTGTGGCATCATGAGCTCTGGAGAAAGGCGACATGGTCCTGTGAGCACCTAGGATGCTGGATCCTCACTGAGGGCTTGGGGACATGGTCACTCTGAGGATGTGGAGTTTGAACTGAGAGTTGGAGGAGGGGGGAGGAGGGGGGGTGGGAGCTGAGGGGGGCCAATTTACTGGGTCAGGTATGGATTTTGATCTTTACTCTCAGAGGGAAACCCTTGGAGGGTTTTAGGCAGAGGATAAAGTTGATGAAGTGTGTGTTTTGGAAAGCTCTCCTGCTGCTGTGTGGGGAATGGCTGATAGGAAGACCAGAGAGAATGTGGGGTGGTGATTTAGGGCTCAGACCCCAGCCCAGGCTCATGAAGCAGGTGCCTCAGGCAGAGGTGGTGACAGGGAAATTGGAGAAGTGTAGGCAAGTTTGGGGAATGAGGTTAAAAGGACAGGATTTTGGTGATGGATTGAAGGGCCAGTGCAGGTGAGGAAGAGAAATGGGGTCTAAGATGACTCTAGGGTCTGGGCTTATGTAACTTCCTGGATATGTGACGGGGATGTTCCCAGGATGGGATGGCCCAGAAGAGGGGCTTGTTGGTATAATAATAGGTGTTACTTGCCCTTGGTTGCTCTGGGCCAGGCACTGACATCCCTTCAATGCATCCATTTCAGAGCACATCTACAAAATCAGTTCCTTCATCGCACAGAAAAGAAAATCAAGGGTCACTGGGGAGAGTGACTTGTCTAAGGCACAGAACAAGGGGCAGCGCCGTTATTCAGACTCAGGTCTGTGGCCCCAGAGCCCACTGCCTTCCAGTGTTCCCCACCAGAGCCAGGTGGCAGAAGGGCACTTTGGTAAAACACCCGTGTCCACTCCAGATTGACAAGGAAGGTTTGGATTATGCAGGAAGAAATGGCTAAAAGAGAAGAGAAGAGAAGGAAGCTGGGTGATAGAAACAGACTGCCGAGAGACCTGGGTTCTCGTTCTGCCCCTTGTAGCTGTGCAGAATAGGAAAATCTGCTCTGGCCTTCCATTCCCATCTCTCCTGTGAGCATATTGGCAGCCACCATCCCCGGGTTCCCTGTCCCTGCTCTGAAACTCCATTTTTGTAAGGATGTACTGGATGCATCTCACACAACATCGCCTTTCCACACTTGATCAAATCTATTTAGAGCTTCCTTCTAGAAATAATAGATCAGTCCTTCAGTCATAGCTTTTAATCTGGCCAGAGCACACACTCAGGTGCCTATTTCCAAGGAGGCTCAGAGACAACATATTCCTCCCCTTTTTTCTAAATCATCAGTTATCCCAGGTAAGCCTGATTCTAGATTCCTGCCTTAGAATTTAAAGTTCAAAAAACTAGCTCTGAGGTCTCCCTTTCTGTTCATAAAATAAGTTTTATTTTACTAGAAATTATCAACAAACATGTAAGAAGAAGTCGTTTTTGTTGTGATAGCTCTCCATCACGTCGGCCATCTTAGAATTATTTCTGAGCCATTCTAGTTCAATTTGAGGCGATTAGAGGCAGACTTTTGAAAGGGTGTGCAGACAGCCTGGGAGTACCCCTGGGTCTTCCGGACGCTGGGAAGGCTGGGTTACTAGAGCTGTTTCAGTCGCAGTGGTGCTTGTACACATACCCACATGTGTGCACGCACACACACACGCACACGCACACACACACAGTCTCTCTCTTTAATGGGGCACAAGATCAGAACTTGGTGTGGGTGGGGGTGAGTTAATCAGACATCAAAGAACACAGAAAAAAGCGATTAGACTCAGGGTCAGGTTAAATACCATCGGATACAGAAACAAGTATGTTTTCAAAATGACCATCATAACGTGGGATAGCTTATCACTGTGCGTCATAGAAAGCCCCAGCCATCACTCTCCTAGGCTAACTGCTGCACACAGAGAATGTCTCAGCTCGTAGGGGCAAAGAGCAAGGCTCTGGCCTGTTTGCCTGCTTCTCCAGACAGCCTCTGGCTGCCACTTATCTCACAGAGCTTATCCACTCCAGAAGGATGAGAGGCTGTGCCGCCCTCGCCTTCCAAGCTGTGTAGGCCTCTGTGGGGAGCCCACCCCGGTTTCCGGAACCACAACTGTTGCCATCCAGACTGCATGGCTGTCATGCTTGTGACGGGCATGCCATCCCTCCGCCACTCACTTTTTCACCTCCTCCCTCTCCTGCCTTTGTCTGTGACCTGCCTGGTCTGGCCACAGCCCTGACGTGGCTTCATCTCCTCATGGGCGTTTGGGCTCTGTGGTTCCCCGTGCTGATTTGTGTGCCCCTGGCCTAAGCCCTGACACCCTCCATCACAGGCTTCTCTCAGAGCAGTCTGCCTTCCTCTCATTCCCCTTCTGAGGGGAGAATTCCAAGCAGCTTTCAGCTCTCATGAGAGCTTTGAACCATGATATTCTCCTTGGCCATCAAAAATTCAGGGACAGTCTCCCAGGTCAGGGATTGTTTCGTAAGTCTGTGTTGATATCAGTATCTCTGGACATGTAGTTATGCGCTAACCAGGCTTATGGTATTTGAAAAGTAGAAATAACTTGAATTTTTAAAGTCTCTAAGATAGCATTCAGCTTAGATGTACATAATACATCTCAGATCTCAGCCAGCTACTAGCTACCAAACATTCTTTAATGAACCCAGAACCCCAGAGCCCAGCAGAGCTTCATGAATTTCAGAGGAAACAAATAGACTGAATTGAGTTCTGAGGCCTATGGGTTTGCAGCCTTCCTCACTGTTCCTCCCCCATTTATGTCTCAGGATTTAGGAGCTGGTTAGTGGCTGGGGCCCGAAACAGAGATTCCTGGACCTTGAAATTCCCCAGCTGCCACCACGTATCTATGTTTTCCTCAGCACCCCTAAATGCACTGCCCTGGCTTGCTTCTCTTTCCCCCTCTCTGCTCAGTCCTGATGGCATGTTAGTTGGTTCTTTGTTCATTCATCAAACATTTGTGATGCGTCCACCATGTACCAGGTGCCCAGGATCCAGGGGTGAACTGCCTCCTTCCTAGGACTGGGTGAGCGAGCCTGGGCCAGTTTTACCTACTCCAGTGCTGTAACTAATAGGCTCTCCAGGGCAGTACTGTAACTGTGCTTGTTAATGTTCTTCAGGAAAGGTGGGTGCATTTCTATCTTACTTTATAAAATCCACATTATAACTTCCAGTTATAAAACAAATAAGTCACAGGGTTGGAAATTATAGCATAGGGAATACAGTCAATAGTGATGTAATAACTTCATATGGTGACAGATGGTAACTAATTGTGGTGAACATTTTGTAACATATATAAATGTCTAATCACTATGTTGTACACCTAAAACTAACATAATATTATATGTTAACCATACTTCAATTAATACAATTTTTTAAACAATGTGAAAAAAAAATCCACACCATCCAGGATTCAGCATAGCACAACCTAGGAGACTACTAGAGTCTCTGCCCATGGAAAATACGACCAAAGACTTCTTTGTACAAAATCAGTTGCCACGCTGGTGCTGATGGTCAAAGCCAAAAATAATCCCAGAATAAATGAGGGCATTCCTCTGGTCCAAGTTTCTCAAAATGGGACCAGTAGCATCAAACTCACTGTGGGTGCTTGAGAAAAAGGCAGATTCCCACGTCCCACCGCAGACATTGATCTGGGATCACCTCTCAGCAAGCTGCCCTGCATCAGAGTGTGGGAATTTCTGTTCTGGATCTGGTGCCTATTCTTCAGTGCTTTGACACACCGTGTTTTGTGCAGGACTGTGACAAGGAGAATTGGGCAGGTATGGGACCAGTAGCCGCTGAGCCTGGGGCCAGCCGTCCCAGCCCCCTTCCCTCCCCAGGCAACCCCAGCCTTGGCTCTCCTGACACATGGTTATGTGCAGGGGTCGTCCCATGTGCCCTGGACTTGCCCCCGGTGGGCCCTCTCAGCAGAGGTTCCCAGCCTAAGTTCCTGGGTCCCTTTGTAAAGTTCTCCTCACAGTGCTTCTCCAAATTTTTTTCCTTATTCCTTGATTTCTTGGGATGATGGTTACTTGTATTTTTTTTCCTGCCTAAAGGCTAAAAGGTGTTTTCAGAAGACTGAGTTTTATAAAGGAAATACTGGCTAATTTTAAATGGTCTATGATTTTGAAGTCATTGAACACCTATCGGGCATTTGCTTGAAGAGCTGGAAATTAGGCTGTCTCTGGTTTGAAACTCAAGTCAAAGGGAGTGAGAAAAACATGAAGCAGGCCTAAATGTCATCAAAAGTGCTTCTCCTACCTCTGTCTGAACAGGTCATTTGAGAGCCTGAGCAAAAAACAATGGTGTTGAGGGTTTTGTTTCTGAGTGGTGGACTGGCCCCTGCTCATGAGAGAAGGTGGGCCATGCACCTGGTCTGTTACCCTTTGGAGGGAAGGAGTGACTGTCCCAGGCATTCATGAGCCCAGCCCCTCAGGCAGGGCCTCAGGCACCAAGAAGCCTGTCCATGCATCCAGGTCTGCCCAGCAGCGGAGAAAGCCAGACCACCAATTATGAAACCACCAACTTCAAAGATACTTTCACAGCTTCTCTGAGCCTGGACTGGCCAGGACAGCAGCAGCTAAGTGTCTGGGATCACAGTCTCAGGAGGTAAAAACAGTCTTCAGGGAGGACCCATGGATGCTGGAGGCCTTTGCAGAGTCCCGGGACTCCCTGGATAGTCCACTTAGCAATCCTGGTTCTGCACTCCCCAGACCATTGCATCAGACACAGAGAGTGTGCTGGCCCTTCTGTATCCTGCATCCTCCCTCCTGACATTCTGCTGGGGTTGTACAGGGCAAAGAGGCAGAAAGAAAGAGGTTCGGGGACAAGTATTAGTGAGATTTTGGATGAAAATGCAAACCCAGTAAACAAAACCACTTTGATTAGGTTTAAAATAAACCATTTTTGTATTACTGGGTCTGGGAGTAATTGTCTTATTACCACAGAATGTATCTGTTTATCTCTTCTAATTTGGCGTTAGAGTGATACAGATCATTGCAGTAAAAAAAACAACACTGAGTTATGCAAGAGACTGTGTGTAACAGCAAGAGTCTGAGTTTTAAAAACCCTGAGTGTAGACCTGGTTACACTGTGTCCACAGCCATGACCGTGTCTATAACCATATCTGTGTCTTTCTCAGGGTCTTGTCAGTCGCCTCTGCTCTGGAAGAAATCTGATATGACATTTAGAAACTGCTAGATGCTGGCAACTGATCCCCAGGTTTCAGACCATCTAGACAATAAACAACTCCATAATATTCAGTACAGCAGCTTCTGTAGAGCCCATCTGCTTCAGAATAACCCTAATTCTGCTTACGATGTGGAATGCTTTGTTGCCTGGAATTTGTCCTAGTTTTCTTCAGCAGATTCAGTGTCGTAGGCCTCTGGTTCCACCTGCTGGCAAGTGTGAAAACTGGAATGAAAGCCAGGGTGGCTATTTTCAGTTGGAAGAACAATCTAAGGTGTATAGCTCAGTGGTTCTCAAAAACTAGGGTAGGTCAGAGTAGCCTGGAAGCTCAATTAAAAATACAGTGGCCTGGGCTTCTTGCCAAGCCTGCTGAGAGGGAGACTCTCAGTCTCCTGGTGGTGATGCGCACACACCGGTGTTGTGAGATCTGCTTCACCTGGAGTTCAGGGATGCGGAGCCCAGCGACGGTCAAGGAGGACCCCACCTTATCCAGCTCGTCCCCAAACAAAGCCTGCTTGAGGTACCTATTCCTACCTTTTTCAGTTTATCCAGGTAACTCCTGGTGGCAAGTGTCAGAGCCTCATGCCCTCAGAATTCATCAAAAAAGTGGAGGAACCCGGCCAACACCACTTATCTCAGTGCTCAATCCTACATCAGCAATGATGTCATGTTGATAGAATGAAAGCCCAGATACGATGTGCTGGGAAGGGCGCTCACCTCTGTGGTCTTCTTCCTAAAACCCGTGACCTTAGTCTAATCACGAGGAAAAGCATTAGACAAACAAAACTGAAGCAATTCCATAGGCTTCAGCTCCTCAAGATCAACAAGATCACGGGTAACAAGAAAAGACTGAGATCCTGCCACAGACCAGAAGACACTAGGGAGACATGTCATCTCAATGTACTGTTGAATCCTGGAACAGAAGAAGGAAATTGGTGGAAAAGCTGGTGAAATCCAGATGAAGTCAGAAATTTAGTTCAGCATAACATACTCTTAGTTTGGACAACTCTACCATGATAACGAAAGATGCTAGCATTAGGGGATTGAATTGTCTATATTATCTTTGTAACTTTTTGGAAAAATCCAAAATTATTCCAAAATACAAAATGTATTAAAAATTAGAATGTTGGGGGTGGAGCACTGAATTAGACGAAAGGAGTTGGAGAACACTGGCAAGGAGCAGAGCATGACCAGTTCTCTGGCCAGCTGCCAGAGGTCACAGCCAGGCTGGCCGACAGGACAGGCAGGATCCTCTGGGGTAGCCACCCAGGGCCCAGGCAGTACAGGGGGACAGTTGGTGGGGTGACCCGTGTGCACTCTCCCATCTCAGGCCAGCCAGCCCTGACGTCTCACTGGGAACAAACAGTTGTGGCACCTTGCCCCTCTGGGGTGGGGGGGGGGCGGGTAAAACATCTGTCCAGCCCTGCCTCAGTGCACCCATGAGGAGTCTGAGGCCCTGGAAAGGGAAGCGACTTATCCAAAATCCTGGTGGAGCCGGGACGCGAACCCACATATGGTGGTGTGTTCTTTTTCCACAGCATTTCTCAGTGATCTGATATGTCATCTGCAACAGAATCACCCAGGTACCCACTAAAATGCAGCTTCCTGGGGTCCAAGCACCGCCTAATGCATGAGAATCTCTGGAAGCGGGACCTAGTAAGCTGCATTTTTAACAGGCTCCCCATTCTTGTGTGCATTAAAGCTTGAGGATCACTGCAGCAAATTGGGCAACTGTCCAGTTCATAGTCTCTCCAAGACTCTCTGGCTTTGCCAATACCTCTTGCTCCTGAGCTATTGAAGGGCCAGGAACCCAGCTCTGACTCCCGCCTTCCATGGCCAGTTGGTAGCTGTTGATGGAAACTATGCTCATAGAGCTGAAGCTGCTGAAAGCTGGGACGGGGAGAATTGAGCAGCAGGTGCTCGTGAGGATGGACTGCATAGCAGGTGGCAAGCTGCAGGGCCAGAATTCAACATGGCTCAGGGGGAGGCAATTTTTGAACTCAATTTATTACAGTTTCAATACTTTCTTACCCATGACCCTCTCCTTTGTTTGAATAATGCAATTAAAACTTATTTTTAAGAAAGAAACCAGGATTAAGAAGCAAGGGGAGGTTGGCAATGGGACATGTATCCAGGCTCTGAGGAGGCCCCTAGAAGTCCCTGCCTGCCTGCCTGCCCTTCCGCCCCCATGGCCCTACCTTCACATTGCAGTGGCACGCCTCCTCTGCCCTGGAGGTAAAGGCCACAGGGTCAGAGCTGAAAAAGGGCCTGAGGAGGCCGGAGACTGGAGCGGGCAGCCCTTTGGATCTCAGGAGTCCTCTAAGGCCCAAGGGCCCCAGAGTGGAGTCCTGCGAAGATGCACGCAGGACATGCAGGGCCACCGCCATCACCACGGGCGTGCTGCTCAGGCCCTACCTGCGGCAGGTGTGGGGTCTCAATCAGAAACATCTGGAGAGGCCAGGCCTGCAGCCACCACTCCTAGGTGAGTCAGGCAGCTGAAGCTTGACCGCCGGCTCTCGAGCTTCTGAGAGGAATGTGGGAATTTAATATTCCAAAGGGTTTTCATCCTTTTTCTAGCATTGTCTATGTGTATGTGTTTGTGTCCATGTATATATGTCATGTATGTGTTTTTTGTTCAGAACTCCTTCTTTCCCCCAAAGGACTTCCTCATTCCACTGTTTTCTTTTTCCTGTTGTAAAGGTATGTTCTCAGACCGATGCCTCAGGATAAGGCCTATGTCCAGTTTCTCTCTGTCATCCCAGCCAGGCATGTAGGGAGGGCCCTTCATATGTGTGAGGCAATTAGAGTCTGGAAGTGAGGGATGGCCTCTGCCTCCAGGGAGCCCTACATCTAGTTTTCTAAGAATTTCTTCTTCTGTTTCTCCATTGAATATCCCTAAATGATTTTGAACTGAAAAATAAATTCAGTCCCAAAGTACATGGAACAGGGAAGGATATTGGATATTGGAGACAGTCAACCTCTTTTCAGTTTCCAGAATCAGCTGATGTGATTGGTAAACTGAGGTACTTCCCGATTGCTGACCAAGGACATTCTGTTATAGATCAAGGAAAATTTGAAACAGCCTAAAACGTCATTAAACATATATAAAAGGTGTTTGAAAATCACTCCTAGTGTTATTAAAATCCCTCTTGATAAAGAGTTAAGGTGGTGCAGAATTTTCAAAGAATTTGAGACAGATTGATTAAAAGTCCTTTGGTATTAAAATGCACATCCATTTGTTTGAAAAAAACTGCTTCATGTGACAGTGATTCCTAACAAGAGACAGACACTCCTCTCAGCCTCCCCTTCCTTCCTTACTGCCCCTCCAGCACGAGGTAGAAAGTGCATGCAGAACTATTTCTGTAAGAAATTACAAACAGTTCTTTTAAAAATACCTGATAGTTAACTACTGAGGCTTAGAAGTTCATAGCTGGGCTTACTGATGAAACTTATGCCTTGTCAACTGGAGATCCTAAAAATCAATAACTTAGTTATCAAAAAAACTTACCATTTTCAGTGAGCCTTATCTAAGGTGGAAGGATAATGGTTCTTGCTGCTTTTTAAACAGATCCTGTCCCCGAGTCACAATTGAGGCAACAGCCTAGTTCAGGTTTACAGACTGTAGTCCTAGATGAAGGAAGATGGCTACAAAATCTCATGTCTGGAGCAGAGTAGAAAGGTCTGGCTTTGAGTCTTGACACAGTCGCTGACCAGCTGTGTGGCCTTGGTAGGCGACTTGAAATCTTTATACTTAAATTTTCCATCTATGAAATAGACAAGGAAATTGTTCTCGGAGGGGTAAGAAGCATAAAGACCACATATGACAATACAGATGGATCTCACAAACACAACGTGAAAAGAGTACATATTGTATGAGTCCATTTATGGACAAAAACAGACCAAAGAAATCTGTGCTGTTAAAATATGGGGTAGTGGGTACTCCTGGATAAAAGGCCAGTAACTGGACGCGAGCATGTGGAGGCCTAGGAGTGCTTGAAGTATTCTGTATTTTGATCTAGATGTTGGTTCTACATGTTCAGTTGATGAAAATTATTCGAGGTATAGTTTTTTAAAAGGAGGAGAGAGTTGTCTTCCCCTTGACAACTTCTTTCTATTCTAGAGGTCAGACCTGACTTAATGTATATTGCAAGAAACAATAGACCTGACATAGCGGACCCAATATTTTAGGTTACTTGAATTGCTAACTGGACTATAGCCTGTGGATTTTAAGTCAATTGTCGCCATAAAGGTTCCCAAAATTAGCTTACTAGAATGGCAAAAAAGTACAACAGGGAATGTAGCAACTGAACTGATCTCCATGGGGACAAGCTCTGCCCACTTATAACCTTTTGTCCCAGAATAAACATGTGTGTCCCCATGGACCCCTCCTTCAGGCGGATGCCAAGTATATTGTTTGTTGATGGCCTGGGGCTGACCAAGTCCAGGCCCGCCTTATCAATAGAAACATCTTATAGAAGGCAGAACCCCTCTGACCAAGGTTTTGTTCTTTGGGGCACTGGGCTTAGGAGAATGATGCCTTCTAGCAAAGCATGTAGTTTTTGTCCCCTGTGCCTGGCATGCATGTAGTCTTTATCCTCCCACCTCATATAAGCGATTCCCTCTATGTCCACCATAACAGTGCACAACCTTGCCAGGCTGCTGCTCCGGGCTCTCTATATGTAAGTAAGTCCCAGTCAAGCCCTGTGTCTCATACGGCATCTCCAGGTCTATGTCTCTCAAGTACTTTCCCATGCAACTCACCCACTTGGGTGAGCAGTTGGACTGGTGATCGCACATCTCCATGTCAAAGCTTCTCATGTCGAGACTCCAGATATTGTTTCAGAACTAAGAAACCCCCACCATTGCTGACTTGATAGGTTGAGGAGTAGAAACGGGAATGTTTTCTCTTACAGGTCACATCTACATGTTAGCTTTCTTGTAAACCATGTGAAACTTGCATGTGTATGGAAGTTATGAGGTTCTAGGTGAATTTCAAACTTTTTAGACAGAGTCAGGTTAGATAGATAGATAGATAATGTCATTATCATTAGCGACTCAAAAAGTAAAGTTGTCTTATTTGTCCTTAAGCACTTCCCCTTTTCAAAGAATGTCCTGACAAATCGCTGGACTTGGGATTTCTTCCTAGCCTTTTTGGTCTTTGTCAGTGAATGACTTAGTAACCATCCTTTCAAAAGGCATTTTTGGGAGCTTGGTAATTCACGGAATTCTAATAAAGTAGCATTCTTAAAAGAGAGAATGTGGGCCCCAGGCTGTTGGCCCTGATTTGACAATAGAAATCCCAGAAAGCACTGATCATTTTAAAGGTTTCCCTGTTAAAAAAAAAAAGCATTGCCTCTTTAGCTCCCCAATTTAAAGGAAAGATAGGCCCTCCTACAACTCGCTTTAGCGTGATTTCTCTGAAAGACGTGGAGGGCACATCAGATCATGGGCAGGCTCTGTGAATGCCAGCAAATTAAACACCTCTGTTTACAGGGATGGCGAACAGTAGGGAAAATGGCCATCAACTCCTGGTGTTCTTTTTAGCAATTCTTATCTGGATGAAATTGCTTCACCTCCCTTAGATGTAAAATGCAGAGGTTACTGCATTATTTATAAGGGTAGAGAACTGAAAATTTTTCCATCAAGAACCACAAATCAATAAATCTTATGATCTCACTACTGGTGCTATAATTGAGCTAAATTGTCTTAAACTAGGCACTGTTCCTGAGGTTCTTTGAAGCATGCTCACTGTTTCTTTGAGCAAAATTGAGGGCTGACCTCCATTTACAGGAACACAGAGGCAGGGCTCATAAATACTAATACTCTGTACCAGGTTCATCAGAGCAGGGCCATTTCACCCAGGCCTGTAAATGTTCAATGCATGATTTAACTCAGCAGAGAAAAGGTCTTGGCTGGGCCCTCCAGTTTTACCAGTGACTGAAAGGCTCCTCCATGGTCCAAAAATGTGCTGTTAACTGGAGATCGTTAATTTTTTTTTTTGTATCTATGTCCTAGAAGGCAAATGTTTATTAAGTAGCAACTCCACATTTTGTATAAAACACTGCCAAATGGTCTTCAAACAGAATCAGCTCTTACCTTTTAAGAAGTTACTGTTTTTGTCATTTTTTGTATCTAATACAGAATTAATGAGACTAAGGAATAGACACTCATACACCTGATTTGTGTTGATATTAGAGATAAAAAATCGTAACATGCAACATTCATTCATTCTCTGCACACTTGGCACTCAGCATTTTGTGGGCCATCTCTTCTCATTCTCTCAGCCATCCAGCAAAGGAGCTCTCTTACTAGTCCCATTTTATAGATAAAGAAGCTAAGGCCAAAGAAGGTAATGTGCTTGCTCAAGGATGTGTAGCTAAAGGCGGAGGGGTTGGGATTTAATCTCAAATTGTCAAACTCCAGCGTTGTGGAAACGACCCTGGCAGTCACCTTGCTCCGCAGTTACCGGTCCCAAGAGAAGCAGCTAGAGCCTGCAGAAAAGGAGACTTTCCTGGGGTGTCCCCATTGGCTCCGGCCAGCGCTGGGAGCACCTCCCGAGTCCCTACCAGCACCTTTGACATTGCACCCCTGGGAACCCCGTCTCCTTTTACCACCCCACTGAGGTCTGTGTTTTCTCTCGGCTTAACAAGTGTAAGCACACGTTGAAAACACACCCCTTGAGAACTGCCTGCAGAGGATCCTGGAGGCTATGGAGAGAAGTGACAGGTCATGTGACACAGGTGGAATATATAGAAATGGCATAAAAAATAAATGAAAAGACAGGAAACTTGAAGACTGGGTAGAGCAGCCAGCGGCCTTCTTCCCAAGGTGGCACTGACCCAAAGCGCAGATGTGACACTAGGGGTTGACTGACACAAATGTGTAATTGTCTCCAAAATATCAAATTAATTTATACTTGAAAATTTTCCCCCAAAATTAACTCCCAGGATTAAGAACAGTGTAGTGTTCAGTATGAAATGATGTAATCAAGTCATTCTTCAGAAAATAGGGTGGCTTTGATATTATCAAAAACACCCAGTTTGAGGGACTTAAAATATTCATAAAACCAGGCCTGATTACAAATCAGGTGTTGTTTTTCTATTGTTATAACCAAGGCCTTCTGGTGGCCCTAGAAAGCCGAACCACTCTATTAGCCAGTGGAATTTAAGGGGACCTATTAGAGACCCTTTGTACTCACATCTGTGATAACAGCAGAGGCCATAGAGTTGAGGACTTTAGGCTGGACTTTCTTTGTTCTAATTACAAATAGCAGTGAGCTGTCCACAGATCCATGAAAAAAAGGAACAGTCTGGGTTTTGCAGGAGGGTACAGGATGGTGAGATGTTAGAAGTGATGGCAATGTGGGGTCGTGGAAAAAGTGGGAAGAAATGCAGAATGGTGATCAGAAGACCTAGGTTCAAGTTTGTGCTTCCCCTGTGCTAGCTCTGTGACCTCAGCATGTCCCTAACACTCACTGAGTCTGTTTCCTTATCCAAAATTGGGATCATGAAATTGGGAGTAAAAGCTAATTCTAAATAAGGCATCTTAAAAGGGCTCTATAGGCGAAAGAGTGATGGCTGCTCCTTCCCCAGTGCGAGTTTTCTACTTCGCACCAGGAAATGGTAGCATTCTTTCTGCTGCCTCCACCCGGGTTCTCCTGGAACAGCCTATGACTGGGTCCGGAGGGCGTTTGCACAGGCTGCTTGCTTGGAGACCTGCACCCAGGCCCCTTCAGTCGGCCTCTTCTAATTCTTTCCTGCCTTTCCTTTTGGGAGACTGGGCGAGCTTCTGGCTCTGCCCCAGCTACCTGCCCCGCTGGAATGGGTGTCACAGACTAGCCTGTGCTCACAAGTGCAATTAAGAATAGTCTTGTTGTTAAAAGCAACTGTTAAAGGAAAAGCAAGATTGGGATTCATGAGTTTCTCTATAATTTCAAAGCATTTACCACTCTGAACAAAGAGAAATTCCTTTTCAAATATATATGGCAATAACCGTATCCAGTAAAGCTGTTAATCTTACAATATTCATAAAATCTTTCTGGTGAAAGTCTTATAAGCCTATAATATGCTTGAACATCATCTTTAATGAAAGTTGACAAATTGACATATATTTCACTGTATCAGAAAGCCTTGAAGGAGTTTACCCAGCAGGAGGGAGTGTGGGGCTTGGGCTGCCAGCTCGCGTCTGGATGTACTAGTCAGGAAGGGCTGCAGGGGCTCAGGAGGGGTTGAACCTCCCATGGTCCAGAAGGAAAACAGTAGCAGACGTGGGCAAGCATTGGGGTCTCCACCACCGTGGAGAAGCAGCAACACAAAAGGGGTGACCTTTTGACTACCTTGTTAGAATATCTCATTGATGATATCTGACAACTGAAATTCCAATTGTGGACCGAGCAGAATGACTTTTTTAAATTGAGGTATAATTGACATATAAGTTTAGGGTGTACAAGGTGTTGGCTTGATACATTTATATATTGCATTATGATTATCACAGTAGTGTTAGCTAACACTTCTATCATGTCACATATTTATCATTTCTTTTTTGTGTGGAGAACAGTTAAGACTTAGTCTTGCAGCAACTTTGAAGTTTGTAGTATAGTGTTGACTACACTTATTATGTTATATAGTAGATCTCCAAAAGTTACATATCTACCAGTTGTAACTTTGTTACTGTTAAACAACATCTCCCTGATGCCCCGAGGCCCTGGTAACCACCATTCTACTCTGTTTCTATAAGTTCAGTTTTTTACATTGCACATTTAAGTGAGGTCAGACAGTATCTGTGTTTCTCTGACAGACTGATAATTTCACACAGCTTCAACATCTTTTCATCGTAGTCTTAACATTTGTCATGTCAATATATTATCTGTAAACAACTTGAAAGGAACCACTCTTGAATAATGAGCAGAAACCCTTTCCAGGAATGATTTCCATGGCCTTTGTATGATCTTCACATGCTCTGCCTACATTTTTGTCTGCTTGCACAGATACTGGTCGTCATGGTAACCTGGCCCCTGCTCTGGGGCCCATGGTGTTCCATGTGTGCTTGTGTTTCAAGCAGGCTTGATTTTGACTGGCTGGGGAAGCGCAGGAGGCAGAGGTTACCTGGAGGAGAAAGGAGGACCCAAAGGTTGGTCAGGAGAAACCAGAGCATACTTGGTGGGGAAGTTAAACCAGTGACATAAAAAAATAAAGTCAAATGAAATAAGCCCTTGAAGCGTTCTATAATTTAGAAGTTAAATGATGCTAATGGTGGAGCATGGTGGAAGGAAAAATAAAAATGAAAGCATTGTCACGAAGCTTCAGAATGGGTCAAATTAGGTTTGTGGACTAGACCATACTAAAAATATTGACTTGATGTTGAAATTTAGTTTGGACAGCTGAAGTTGAACTATGTTTCTTACATTTCTGTATTATTGCTAAAATAAAGGTGATACCCAAGCCATCCGTTTTTTTTTTCCCTAGGAATCCTAGGACGCAGTGCCCTGTAAATGTCGGGAAAATAGATAGGCCAGGTTTGACACTCCCTGTGCTTTCTCTCGACAGGAAATAGCAGAAACAGCCCCCCACCCTACGGATTCCGTCTGTCACCGGAGGAAGAAATGAGGAGACAACGGCTTCACAGATTTGACAGCCAGTGAGGCGGCCCAGAGGTGCGGGCAGCACGGCCCGTTGCACAGTCACTGCCCGTTGGGCTCCCCCCCAGGCCCCTACCTAGCATCAAACAAAGGCACAGGGCTCCCTTGCCGTCCCACACTGCTCACATTGGCCTTGCCCACCATCCTATGGCCCCTATGAGTCCATATTCACAAAAAGACCAACTTGTCTTGAAACCAGACTTGTTGAATGCAGCTCACGGCTGCCTGACCCTTCTCCGAAGTAAGGCAGCCCCTCCACGCAGGGACCAGTTTCCACACTCCTTGCTCACACGACTGATTCACAGAGCCTCTGCCTTGGTTCGCTGTTGAAGACGGACACCAGCCAGCAGATCGGGCGCCCAGCCTGCCCAGAGTTTGACTTGGCAGGAAGTGGGGAGCCATGCCTCAGCCTCCTGGCACGTTGCCATGGTGACTTTCCAGGGACAGGAAGTGGCTCCCACCGCAGTCTACTCTGGTCTCTCCCGCTCCCTGGGCCCCGGGCCCCGCCGCCTGGCGGGTGGTGACAGTGTGCCTGCGTCACTCTGACATTGCCCTGCCTTTGTGGAATGGTTGGACAAGCCCGCGTGAGAGCTCAGGTGCAGAAGCCACCTGCACACGCACTGGGTGTCAGGCGGCCATGACCATCTGGGCTCCCCACGGCCTGTCCCGTGGCAGTTTGTGTTCCTGGGCCTGTGACTTGGGTTCTGTGAGCAAAGCAGTGCAAGTGCCACATGCAGAGCAGAGCAAAGGACTTCAGTGTTGGTCACTGAGAAATCCCTCTGAGGAAGCTTTTATTCCCTCATCAGAGTGCCTTTTAAATGGCCAGTGTAACAGCCACTTGCCCTGCCCAAGGGTCCAGCACCCTTCCTGGTGCCTGTGTTTCATGAATAAAAGAACTAAGTCAAATATCACTGATGTCTTATTGCCACTGAGATATTTATTTTTAAAGAGAGTTGGAAGCAGCAAAGACTCTTCCTATTTTGATTTATATTTCTAGATATACATATGTATGTATATTTCTGTGATTATATAACTGATATATATTCTTTATATGTATAAAGCAAACATCTGGAAGGAAATACGCCCATGTGTTAAACAGAGCTTATCTTTGGGAGTGGAATACATAAGAGTGTGCTTTCTGCTTTTTCACAATTTTATACTGCAGTCTTTTTTAAATGTGTGTATGTGTATGTATGTGTGTTACTTTTGCTATCAAGAAAGCAGATTTATATAATAATAAATCAAGAAATATATAGTCATGATAATGGACTTAAAAAATACCCTGTCTCCATTGAGAAAATTTACAATATAAACAGAAATACAAATATATACTTGCATATATCACCTATATTCCCACCACTTAGAGGTACACAAGGTTAACATTTTGGGGATATTGCTTTCTCAGTTTTTCTTCATATACATTTGACAAACTTGGGGCATACCAGCCATGCAGTTTTGCATCCACATCCTAATTTGAACTGACCTGGGAAAAGTGTTAACATTTGCATGTAAAGAAGCTAAGAAACCCACAGAATCCTGCGAGGAGTGACCTGTCAACCAACACGAGAATACCTGAGCTCCTACAGTTAATGTACAACTGATGTAAAGCTGCAGTTTATTTACGCTGTGAATTGTATCTGTGAGTCTGGTAACTTTACACATGATTAAAATTAAAATGTTCAAGCTAAAAGTCATTCCTCTCTCCCAAACTACGAATTTGTCTCCCTTCACCACCCGCAGAAGTAACCTCATCCTTACACACCATCTTTTCACAGCACACTCTAAAGTGATTCTGTTATAACACATCTTTCTCTTATTATTATTAGCGCACAGCTGCACAAAGGTGTGTCTTCTACCCTGGGAGTGCGGGTTGTGAGTGGCTCTGGGATGAGGCCTGTGTCTTCTTTACCTTCCTGCACTTTCCTCCTCTGCCCCGACCATCACCTGAAGGCTGGCCCTGACTCCTGGGAGGTGCTCATTAAATGTCTTTCCCCACCAAAGTGTTCTTTCTAGTGCATTAAAAGTCCAACCACTGGATATGGAAGTATTTTTTCTCATTGCTATTGAATCTAGTAATAGTAGCTCATTGCTCTGTTTGGCCAGATATCGAGACACTGGAATTGCATGTCAGATGGTATAACTATTACATAATAATATGCATGCCTTCTTTATATATGGAGTGGAACACCACTAAACTTTAGAGATGTGGGGAAGGTCATTTTCATTACAAATACAAAGCAACTGCAGTCATACATTGAAGATACTGTGGGTTTGGTTTCAGCCCACTGCAATAAAGTACATATCGCAATAAAGCCAATTTCACAATAAAGCAAGGCAAATAAATGTGGTTCCCTGGTACATACAGGAGTTATGTTCACACTATACTGTAGTCTGTTAAGTGTGCAACAGTATTACATAAGAAAAAAACGATGTACATAATACAAAATTGCTAAGAAATGCTAACAATCATCTAAGCTTTCAGCGAGCTGTAGTTGCTGCTCACAGATCACCAGAACAAATACAATAATGAAAAAGTTGGAAATATTGCAAGAATTACCAAAACGTGACACAGACATGGAGTACGCACATGCTGTTGGAAAATGGCACCAGCAGACCTGCTCAACACAAGGTTGCCACAAACCTTTACAATATAAACAGAAATACAAATATACACTTGCATATATCACCTATATTCCCACCATTTAGAGGTACAGAAGGTTAACATTTTGGGGATATTGCTTTCTCAGTTTTTCTTCGTATACATTTGACAAACTTGGAGCATACCAGCGATGCAGTTTTGCATCCACATCCTGATTTGAACTGAAAAAAAACAAAAAAAACCCCAGTATCTGGTAAAGCGAAGCACAGTAAAATGAGGTGTGGCTGTATCTTAGTAAATACGTTTGGGGAATTATTAAAATTATTTTGTTCCGTTAACAGGCTTGCTTGTATTTAGGGCTTATTATTCTCAATGTCCCATCTTATTTTGTTTTCCTACAGTAAGGCATCTCCAAAGTTATGCCAACAAATTAGAACTAGGTTGAGAAAGTGCATTTGATTAATTATCCCTAATAGGAAATAAGCATTTAGAGCTGGATTTTAGATTTGGTTTCTTTGCTTACTAGTAATACCTTGATTGTTAAACATCCAATTCCTGTACTTAATTCAGAATCTTTCCTTGGTTCTTAAGATGAGGGGGTGGTTGAAATTGCTTCCTCATAATGACCTTGGATATACTGCCTGTGAGCCACAGTTGTATATGGCTGTTCAAGCTTCCCACATCCTCTTGCGCTGTCTGCTGCTGGGGAACAGGCCAGCAGTAAGCGGCTGGTTTGCTAGGACTGAGGCCATGCCACATGTTTGCACTCATTCTACCGCCGGAGTGTGTCAGCTAAAAAGCCCAAGAGGTCCACCTCCTGAGATGGACTGTCAGACACATTCCCAGTCTTAGCGTCTCTTGAGGGAATCAGTACTCAGTAAAGAAGTATTCAGTTTAGGCAGTTTTAAAACCTAGCATCTCCTTTCCATCCCATGTATGATTGCAGTCATTTTCTAATTTTTTTTTTGGCCCCTTGTCTTTCATTTTAGAACCACAGTCTCTTTGTTTAGGACCTCAGTTCATTGCTCTGCTCAATACTGAAAATACTTCTTCACTCAGTCTACAGAGCTCTGCTACTGCTAGTTCCTCTTCCAAAACTTACCCTCATCACCTCAGTACCCTGTGTTGTTGCTCTGTGGCCAAAAGATTAAGGTCCAACTCGTTAGTCTCAACGAGACCAGCCTTTCGGCCTCATCCCCACTTACACACAACAGAGTCTGTACTTCTGCTAAATGGCCTCACTGTCCAAGCTGTGAGCTTTCCTGATCCCAAGACTGAACTGTAATGTGCATTTACATGGGAAGCCTTTTCCTCTCTCTCTGCCCATCCAGATCCTCCCTGCCCCTAGACACTACAGTCCAAAATGATCTGCTGTTCCTGTTGGATGTTTGTCACAGTTTCCACAGGCTCATGCAATTGCTGGGTGTCCTGCAGTGAGGGGATGTCTTTGTCTTTAGATTGTGAAGTTCATGAGGGCGGGTGTCATGGCTGTGTGTCTGTACATCTCAGAGTACACTGGACAATGCTCTGTCCGGAAGGTCAGAGTCAATACATGCTTGCGGATGAGACGAAGCTCATTCACACCGTCACCAGTGGCACATGTGAAAGGGTGTGCGTGTTTGCTGATTGACATTAGTGTAGTTTTTTGTTGTGTTCTTTCCTTGTATCACATTAAGGAAAGAATTTAAAGGAAAACATTTGCCCATAGAAACAGAGCAGCTCAGGCCTTTCCTAAGCCTTCCTAAGATAGCATGCTCAGTGATCAGATGGTGGGGAGAGATCACCCATCTTGGGGGTCAGACTGAAGGCACACCCCATGTCACTGCACAAAACCCAAGATTCCAGTATGTCCAGAAAGTATCACCGAGTTCCTGTGACTACCACCAAATGTCGCCATGGTACTACTGCAAGTACATGTTGGTGTGTCTGTACTAACGTCATTTTTTCCTCTGTGTTGTTGTTTAGGGGCATAGAGAGAGTGAGCTTGACATCTTGTTCAGATGACAGAAATGAACTGGCAGATTTGAACATACAATTTAAACTATGAAGGAACTGAAATATAACTAATAGAAATCATTAAATTTGGTGGTAATGCACATTGTTCAGGGTAGTAGAGTCAATAGAATCATGTGACTTAAAATGGCACTGGGGTACACACAGCAAGACTTCAGGAACGACACTTCTGCCACATGCTCTCAATAAACAAAACCCAACGTAGGTATTGAGAGATGCTGCTGGTCCACTGGCCAGGCTCTCTGCCAGGAAGTGGTGAAGGTGTTATTCTTTCACTGTATTTCCCCCCTTTGTCTGGAGGAAAGTGCTGAGAACAAAACCAAATCATACCCCAAAAGACTATGTGGCTTCAGAGATTGTTGGTATTTATTGGAGGTCCTGAAAAGTTGTTGTCTTACCTGTAATCTTGAGGTATCTCTGAGATGCTCTCCTCCAGCAATTTAGACTGTCTTGCATATCCTTAGTAGCAGACAATTAAATTATAATTAAAACCATTGAACAAGGTTCTCAGAATCTAAGAAAACAGCACCAGGTCCAAGCTCCCTGCTACTCCGAGTGTGGGCCCTAGGCCAGCAGGGCCAGGAGTAACTAGGAGTTGCTGGAAATTATGACTCCTGTCCTCACACCAAAGGACTCATAATCTGCATTTTAACCGATCTCAGGAATGCGTGAATGGACAAAGATGTGGTACATATATACACAATGGAATATTATGCAGCCATGAGAAAGAAGGACATCCTGCCAGTTGTGACACCATGGGTAGACCTGGAGAACATTATGCTCAGTGAAATAAGCCAGAGAAAGACAAATGCTGTATGATCTCACTTAATGTGTGGAATCTTAAAAAAAAAAAAAAAGTCCAAGTCATAGAAACAGAGTAGAATGGTGGTTACCCGGGGTTGGCAGGGAAATGGAGAGCTGCTAGTCAAAGGTTTCAAGCTTTCAGTTATAAGATAAATAAATTCTGGGAATCTAACATACAGCACGGTGACCGTGGTGAATAATGCTGTACTGTGTACTTGGAACTTGCTGAGAGAGTAGATTTTAAATCTTCTTACCACAGAGTAAAAATAAACACATGAGAACATGGATGTAAAGGAACATGTACAAGGATGGCCTCAGGCAGTTTATAGGTAACGAAGAACTCAAATTTCCATGTGCACAAATGCATTTTAAGATGATCATCGGTTATCTGCTAGGATGGTACCAACTATCCTGTCAGAGAACCGGGTGTCCTGTTTTCACTTTGGATCTGGAGCTCAGAAAGGTGAAGGGAGGGATCCAGGGTCAGTTTGTTGGGCTGAGCAGGAAAGAGAGGAACTGATCTCAGCAGGAAGCATGACCTACCTGCAGCCACACACCGCTCTCCTCTTGCAAACAAGGTACTGATCGCAAGGGCTTGTGACAGGCTGGGTGTGTCAGAATCGGGCCAGCCTCAAGTTCCAGGTGGCGGAAGTTGCTATGGTTACTCCTCATCATGAGAGCAGAATAAACAGTGGTTCCAACCTGCACACGCTGTTGCAGGTGGGTTGCCCCATTTACTGTGGGTTGTGTGACCAGGAGAATGTGTTACTTCTCATTTTAAAGCTTTCCTACTTTTTCCAAGCAAATAGATTAAAATGATTGCTGGTTGAGAATTTCATCTCTCAGCTATTACAATTAGGAACACCAAGTATAGTCACTGAGGAGGCCATCGAGCCACCCCTCAAATGACGTGTGCCAGGAAGTGTCTCGTTGGCAACTGGGAGAATCAGAGCAGCCAGTGGAGCCCCCAGATCTTTCTTTCTCCAGCTCAGAGCAGATCTTCCAGATGGCTGACCTTGACATCGAGGAGCTGCAGAGGCCTGGCTGGTTTTGTGTTGTGAGATACAGGCCTCCAAGGCTCCCCGCAAATCACCCCGTCCTCAGGTCCCCACCACCTCCCTCCAAGAACAGTTTAAGACCAGGATCCCCCAGGACCCATGACCATGGCTTTGCAGGACAGCAGCAATTCACGGGCCCTGAGTGCCTTTATAAAGGATCCTCTATTTTCTAACCAATCCACACATGGGAGGTGAGGGGGTAGCAGGTAAGAGCACTTCTTTTAGTGACAGACCAGGGTTCAGGTTCTGCTGGGAGCTGCCTATGTATGACCTTGAGCAAGTTACTTATTCTCTCTGAACCTCAGCTCTTGGTCTGTAAACTAGGAAAGTTGAGAGGTTGAAAGGGAGCATACCTCATGGTTAATACAGCTCCTGTCACTTAGTAGGTGCTCAGGAAATACTGAACAGCGCTGTCTATCAGGTGAGAGGTTTGACCAAGTACCGTGGACCAAATACTTCCACTTAAAAAGAGTAACTCTGTGAAATGGCTACGGAATAGCAATGCCTGCCCCCTAATTTCCAGTTACTATGGTTACCTTACAGTCACCATCTCTTACTTTTCATCCTCAGAACAGCCCTATGAGGTAGGTAGTCTCATGCTCCTTCAACCAATGGGACAACAGAGGCCCCGAGGGTCTGCCCCACATCTGCTGCCCACACAGCATAACAAGGGTTGATGTAGAACCTCTGGCCCTGAGGCCTGGTTTCCTGTCCACCCCCCACCCACCATGGTGTGCAGGACAGTGCTTCCCAGAGCCTCAGAATCCCATCCTTACCCCAGCAAAGGGGGTCACTGTCTACACTCTGCTCACATTTTTCCCATCTGCAGTTCCCACTTCTACCACGTGACCCATATTCCCCACGGAGCAGTGAGTGCCAAGGCAGGCCATATTACAACACAGCTCAAAGAGTAAACTCACTTTGGCTTGAAAGAAAATAAATGCACTGGATAAAACATGGTTGTTTTTGTAGGTCATCACAGCATTTTATATATAATGAACAATATGATGAGTTATAATACAACAAAGATCTAAGGGTCAATAGCAGACCAGGCATCTTGCAAATGTTGAAAGCCTTTAACTTTACAGCCGTAGATTAAAGAAAGGGATGCAATTTACTGGACATATTTCACATTTTTCCTATGAATCATTAAATATTTAAGCACCATAAAATTCAAGCATTTCACATGGATGTGGCAGCCAGCCGTGGTGGTTTGAAGTACATTATGCACAGTCTCCGGCAGATAATAACAGTGACAATTGCAGAGCACCCATTTTTAATGTCAGTTGTTTTGTTCCCTGCAGAACTTCCTGATAATGCCCCTGCAGGAAATTGTGATTTTCTTTTATGTGTGTGATACAGTAACATTGAGAATTGAAATCAAAGAGCATTCCCAAATACATTAAGAATTGGCCAGGCATAAATAATTCTAATCCGTAATTTATATGCCCTGTAAGAATCATAATATCACTCTACTATGGAAAGAGCCCAAGCAATATTTTTCATATTAAATGGTTTGTTTTAAATAGAAGATGTAACTATAATAAATGTACAGTGACTGCTATGTGCTAGATATACAATCTAACTTAATTTTCAAGGCAAGAGGATAAATGAGGAAAGTACAGTTTAGGGAGTTGGTGGATCTCACCCAGGGTGACAGAGCCAAATTCATACCTGGGGGATTGACCAACTCTAAAGTACATGTTTTTTTCCACTCTTCTTGCAGCCATACCAAATAAAAATAACAATCGTCAAATTAGTCTGCTGAGCTGGTAGAACCACAAATCATGTAATTTTCTGGAATGAACAGAATAATACTAACTAGAAGAGGCTCAGAATAAAATCGTTGGTAAGATCCAGTTTGGTGGACCATTGCTTTGACTATTTCCTGAGCACCACTACTGTGTACAAACTCGGTGGGGCAGTTCCTGTCCTAGGAAGCCCTTATAGCATGAGGGGATATAGGTACAGCATGAATAAAGTTGTATCACATATCCATGAAGAGTCTTCTCTCTGCCAAATCTCTCAAAATTTTCCCATTTCTGAAATTCCAGTTTATGGGGAGGTAAGCTAATTTTCAGGAGGGAGTGATGGTGAAAGCTATCAGTCGGCTTTCTGTCAATAATTAGAAGAGAGGGTGTGTGGATCTATGTTCACATTCAAATATTTAGAAATAAGAAATGGCTTATACTTGTCACCATTTTGCCCATGAGAATCCTGTCTGCAGAGCTGAACCCCCAATGCCTCATGACATGTATTGAACTGTCATTGAAAAAGCAATTCCGTGTAAATAATGTGCTCAGCGATATGTGTAGACACCGCACATACAAGATGAGTAGAGCATGGCCCCGCTCTCCAGGGTCTCACATTCTAGCCAAGGGAAGGAGCCGGTGAGATGAGACGTTACAGGAGCAGTCAGGGAGCATGAGGTTGGGCAGGAAGGGAGTCCCAGAGACGGGAACACAGGCGAGCAGAGGCCAGTCCTGCGGGCCTCCCCACCAGAGGAAGTCATTTGTATGTCACAGGCAGTGCAGCCATTGAAGGATTATAAGCAAAGCAGGAACAAGGGAGGAGGAATGTGCCCCCACTCACAGCATGGAGGAGGCCTGGGTACCTTGATGGACAGGGATCCACTCACCAGGAATAAGAGCCTGGAAGGAGACAGCCCCTTCCCAACACATGACCCACAGCCATCCGCACGGGGCACAGAGGCATCCCAACCAAGGAGGTGGAGGAGCGGTTCTTGGGAAGGAGATTTGGTAAGGATGATTACCAGCAGTAGATGAGAAACGTTAAAGCTTTCTTCATCCTTCACAGAGACAGGATATTTTGAGGCACACTGATTTATAACCGGGTGAAGAAAATAATGGCTTTAAAAAGTATGGCCTTCTAATCCCAGAAGTTACGTTTTCCATTGTTTGTCCCGTTAAACCATTTAAAATTATTTTTGACATCAGAAGGCAACATTTGTGCTGCATTTAGAGAGGGCTCTGGTGATGCCAGTATTCTGAGAAGTTCCTTATACTATTTTAGGTTCCCTGTGGCATAAATTCCCCACTTCATTCAGCCTGTTTGTTAAAATTTATTTGGCAAGCTTATTAAGATAATATTCTAACACCAAAATGAAAGTGCGTAAGATACTATAGGAAGCAAGATTTGTTCCCTATATTTGATTTATCTCCATTCTTGCTTCCCAGGAAATGTTCTCCGACCAAATTCATGAATGGACAAGATGAAATTTTAGAAGCCTTGACACTTGGTGACCCATGATAAAGTTTTGGGAAACAGAAAATTTTAATCATAAATAAGGTTGAAATTGGCTTAAATTTCAGGTGCTCAAAAATATTTGACATGCCAGAGCATGATTTAAGAAAATCATTAAATGGGTCAAATGAGCTAGGAAATTTTCTGCTACAACAAGAAAATATTTCATCTTAAAATGTGTATTTCTCTTTTTACTGAAAAGTAAATAAATTGCCACTCTAAGGGCAGCCGCATAGCAAGACTCACTTGAAATATGTTCTACATATAAGAGTTCATTCCTAATCAATGTTTGGCAAGGAAAATATTTACAAACAAGGTTTTAGTTGAGTTTTTTCTTAATTATTTTTAAGTGCATTGAAACTAAGTACTAAAATGAGTGTCACTCATG
>JAVSCE010009868.1:0-37611 GCA_032199065.1 Smutsia gigantea
ACATTATTCCCAATCTGTAACATAATAATCCATTACATTCATTAAATTCGGTTCTACTACACTACATTCCACTTCTTGCCATAAAATTCCATTCGATTATAGAACATCCCAGTCAATTTCAAACATTCTATTTTATCCGCTTCCATAAGATTCCATTACAATCCACAGAATAACATTCCATCCCTTTATCTTCAATTCCTGCCCCAACACTCTATTCTTATCCTCAAGATTCTATTCCATTCCACAATATTCCATTCCTTTTATAACATACTATTTCATTCTATTGCATAGCATTCCATTCCAATCCACAAATTATATTCCATTCCTTCAACCTCTATTCTTTTATCCAATTTCTATTACTTTCCACAACACTCCATTGCATTCCACAGCATTCCATTCTTGTATATAACATTCCATTCAATTCAACTACATTCCATTCCATTCCACAACATTCCATTCCATTGAATAACATTCAATTCCATGCCAACACATTATTCTCATTCTGTTACTCAACATTCCATTCCATTCATTAAAATTCTCTTCTATTAATCAACATTCCCCATTATACCATAATATTACAATCGATTACACAACATTCCATTCCATTTGAAAAACCTTTTCATTCTATTGCAATGGACTCCATTCCAATTTACAAAATTTCGTTAAATTTCTTAAAGTTCCATTCCGTTCAGAAATGTTCTATTCCTTTCCACAACATTCCATTGCATTCAACAGCATTTCATTCCATTCCTTAAATTCCCATGCAATTTCAAAACATTCAATTCCTTTCCATAATATTTGTTTCCATTGAAACGCATTATTCCCTTTCTGTAACCTTATATTCCATTCCATTCATTAAAATTCGTTTCTATTAATCTACATTCCACTTAATACCACAGCATTCCATTTCATTATACAACATTCCATTCAATTTGAATCATTCTCTTTTATTCTATTGCATAATATTCCATTCCAATCCAAATATTTCCATTGCATTCTTTAACATTTCATTCTTTCAGCAACATTCTATTCCCTTCCGCAACATTCTGTTGCATTACAAAGTGCTCCATTCCATTCCATAACATTCGATTTCATTCCAACACATTATTGCCATTCTGTTGCAAACATTCCTTTCCACTCATTAATATTTTGTCCTTTTAATGAACATTCCACTTCACAGCATAACATTCCATTCAATTACGCAACACTCCTTTCCAATTCATTCTATTTCATTCTGTTGCATAAGATTCCATTCCAATTCAAAAAATTCCATTCCATTCCTTAAACATCCATTCCTTTCCTAAAATTCCATTCAATTCCATTACATACAATTCATTCCCAACACATTATTCTCGTTCTGCTACAAACATTCGACACCATTCATTAAAATTCGGTTCTATTAATCAAAATTGAGCTTCATAGCATCACTTTCCATTCGATTACAGAGTGCCCTTTTCCAATTCATTCTATTTCATTCTGTTTCAAAGGATTCCTTTCTAATTAGCAAAATTCCATTCCATACTTAACCTCCATTCTTTTCTCCAACATTCTATTCCTTTTAACAACATTGCATTTCATTCGACAGCATTCAATTCCATTCCTTTCACCAACATTCTATTACTTTCCACTACATTCCATTGCATTTCACATCATTCCATTCCATTGCATAATATTCTATTCAATTCCATGACACTCCATTACATTCCATAACATTCGATTCCATTCCAACAAATTATTGCCGTTCTGTTACCTAATATTCCATTCCATTCATTTAATTCTTTTCTATTAATCAACATTCCACTTCATAGCATAGCATTCATTCGATTACACAACATCCCATTCAATTGCAAACATTGTATCTCCTTCCATTGCATAAGATTCCAATCCAACCCACAAAATTCCATTGCATTACTTAAAATTCCATTCCTTTCCCCAACGTTCTATTCCTTTCCACAACGTGAAACTGCATTCCACAGCATTCCACTCCATTCCATAACATTCGATTTCCTTAAAAAACCTTATTCTCGATCTGATACATAATATTCCATTCCATTCATTAAAATTCACTTCTATTAAACAACATTCTACATCATACCACAAAATTCAAATCGAATATTCAACATTCTATTGAATTTCAGATGCTGTATTTCATTCTATTACAAAATATTCCATTCCAATCCACGAAATTTCATTCCACTCCTAAACATCCCATTGCTTTCCCTAACGTTCTTCATTTTTCCACTATATTCCATTGCATTCCACAATATTGCATTGCATTCCAAATCAATCCATTCCTTTCCATTCCATTCCAACATATCTTTCCCATTTTTTACAAAATATTTAATACCATTCTTCAAAATAAGATTCTATTAACCAACATTGCACTTCATACCATAACATTTAATTCGATTATACAACATTTCAGTCCATTTCAATCGTTCTACTTCATTCCATTCCATAAGATTCCATTCCAATCCACAAAATTCCATTCCATTCTTTTGACATCCATTCCTTTCCCATCACTCTCTTTCTTTCGACAACATTCCATTACATTCCACCGCATTCCATTCCAAAATATCGCATTCCATTCCATAACATATGACTCCATTCGAACACGTTATTCGATTATTACCTAACAGTCCATTCCATTCTTCAAAATTCGGTTCTATTAATCAACATTCCACTTCATACGATAACATTCAATTCCCTCACACAACATTCCATTCCGCTTAAAAATTTTATTTCCTTCTATGCATAAAATTCCGTTCCAGTCCACAAGATTCCATTTCATTCCTTAACGTTCCATTCCGTTCATAAACATTCTGTTCTTTTCCACAACATCCCATTGCATTCCATTGAATTCCCTTCCATTCCATAATATTCATTCCTTCCCAACACATTATTCCCATTCTGTTTCATAACATTTCATTCCATTCATTAAAATTCGCTTCTACTGCATTACATTCCACTACATGACATAACATTCCATTTAATTATACAACATTCCAGTCCATTTCGAACATTCTATTTCATCCCCTTCCATAAGATTCCATTCCAATCCACAAAATTCCATTCCATTACGTTAACTTCCATTCCTGTCCCAACCTTCTGTTCTTATCCTCAACTTTCTATTCCATTCCACAACATTTCATTCCATTCCACAACAAAGCATTCAATTCCATAACATTCGACTCCATTCGAACACGTTATTATGATTATTACCTTACATTCCATTCCATTCTTCACAATTCAGGTCTACTAATTAACATTACACTTCATACCATAACATTCCATTCCTTTACACAAAATTCCATTCCATTTGAAACATACTGTTTCATTCTCTTGCCTAACATTCCATTCCAATTAACAAAATTCCATTCCATTTCTTCACCCTCTATTCTTTTCCCCAACTTTCTATTATTGTCCCCAACACTCCATTGCATTCCGTAGAATTCCATTACTGTCCATAACATTCCATTCAATTCCACTACATTCCCTTCCATTCCATAACATTCAATTCCATGCCAACACATTATTGTCGTTCTGTTACAAAACATTCCATTCCATTTAAATCATTCTTTTTTATTCTTTGACATAAGATTCCATTCCTATCCAAATAATTCCTTTGCATTCCTTAACATTTCATTCCTTTCAGCAACATTCTGTTCTTTCTGCAACACTCCATTACATTCCAATACATTCTATTCAATTCCATAACATTCGATTTCATTCCAACGCATTATTACCCTACTGTTGCAAACATTCCATTCCATTCATTAAAACTTTGTCCTCTTAATGAACATTCCACTTCATAGCCTAACATTCCATTTGGGTACACGACATTCTTTCCTATTCATTCTATTTCATTATGTTGCATAAGATTCCGTTCTAATTAACAAAATTCCATTCCATACTTAACCTCCATTAATTTCTCCAACATTCTATTCCCTTAAGAACATTCCATTGTATTCGGCAGCATTAAATTCCATTCCTTTCCCGAACATTCTATTACTTTCCACTACTTTCCATTGCATTTCACATCATTCCATTCCATTGCATAACATTCGGTTCAATTCCACAACCTTCCATTACATTCCATAACATTCGATTCAATTCCAACAAATTATTGCCATTCTGTTACCTGGCATTCCATTCCACTCATCGAAATTCTTTTCTATTAATCAACATTCCACTTCATAGCATTGCATTCATTCGATTACACAACATCCCATTCAATTGCAAACATTGTATCTCCTTCCATTGCATAAGATTCCAATCAAACCCACAAAATTCCATTGCATTCCTTAAAGTTCCTTTCCTTTCCCCAACCTTCTATTCCTTTCCACAACATGGCACCTCATTCCACAGCATTCCATTCCGTTCCATAACATTTTATTCCCTTCAAAAACATTATTCTCCATCTGTTACATAATATTCCATTCCATTCATTAAAATTCACTTCTATTAAGCAACATTCTACTTCATACCACAAAATTCCAATCGAATATACAACATTCCATTGGATTTCAAATCCTGTATTTCATTCTATTACATAAGATTCCATTCCAATCCATTAAATTCCATTCCACTCGAAATAATTCCATTGCCCTATTTAACATTTCATTCCTTTCAGCAACATTCTGTTCCTTTCCGCAACACTCCATTGAATTCCCTTGCATTCCATAACATTCAGTTATTCCGAACACATTATTCCCATTATGTTACATAACATTTCATTCCATTCATTAAAATTCGGTTCTACTACACGACATTCCACTTCATGCCATAACATTCCATTCGATTATGCAACATTCCAGTCCATTTCAAACATTCTATTTCATCCCCTTCCATAAGATTCCATTCCAATCCACAAAATTCCATTCCAATACTTTAACTTCCATTCCTGTCCAACACTCTATTCTTATCCTCAACATTCTATTCCATTCCACATCATTCCATTCCATTCCACAACAAAGCATTACATTCCATAACATTCGACCCCATTCGAACACGTTATTCTGATTATTACCTTATATTCCATTCATTCTTCACAATTCGGTTCTATTAATTAACATTAAACTTCATACCATAACATTCCATTCCATTACACAACATTCCATTCCACTGAAAACATACTATTTCATTCTGTTGCATAACATTCCATTCCAATCCACAAAATCAGATTCCATTCCTTCACCCTCCATTCTTTTCCCCCAATTTCTATTACTTTCCACAACACTCCATTGCATTCCACAGCATTCCATTCCTGTCCATAACATTCCATTCAATTCCACTACATTCCATTCCATTCAATAACATTCAATTCCGTGCCAACACATTTTTCTCATTCTGTTACTCAATATTCCATTCCATTCATTAAAATTCTGTTCTATTAATCAGCATTCCACTTTATACCATAATATTACATTCGATTACACAACATTCCATTCCATATCAAACACTCTTTTCAGTTCTATTGCATAGGATTCCATGCCAATCCACAAAATTCCATTCCATTCCTCTACCTTCCATTTCGTTCAGACATGTTCCATTCCTTTCCACAACATTCCATTGCATTCAACACTATTCCATTCCATTCCTTTACTTTCCATGCAATTCCCAAACCTTCAATTCCATCCTATAATATTCGCTTCAATTGAAACACATTATTCCCTTTCTGTAACCTCATATTCCATTCCATTCATTAAATTTCGGTTTATTTAATCTATACTCCACTTCATACCATAACATTTCTCTTGATTACACAACATTCCATTCCATTTGAATCATCTATTTTATTCCATTGGATAAGATTCCATTCGAATCCAAAGAATTCCATTGCATTCATTAACATTTCATTCCTTTCAGCAACATTCTATTCCTTTCCGCAACATTCCATTGCGTTCCAAAGTGTTCCATTCCGTTCCATACCATACGGTTTCATTCCAACACATTATTGCCCTTCTGCTGCAAACATTCCATTCCACTCATTAAAATTTTGTCCTCTTAATGAACATTCGACTTCACAGCTTAACATTCCATTCAATTTCGCAACATTCATTTCCAATTCATTCAATTTCATTCTGTTGAATTAGATTCCATTCCAATCCAACAAATTCCATTCCATTCCTTCAACTTCCATTCCTTTCCTAACATTCCACTCAATTCCACAACATTCCATTCCATTTCATTACATACAATTCATTCCCAACACATTTTTCTCGTTCTGCTACAAATTATTCGATACCATTCATTAAAATTCGGTTCTATTAATCAAAATTCCACTTCATACAATAACATTCCATTCTTTTACACGACATTTCTTTCCTGTTCATTCTATTTCATTCTGTTGCATAAGATTCCGTTCTAATTAACAAAATTCCATTTCATACTTAACCTCCATTCTTTTCTCCAACATTCTATTCCTTTTAGCAAACTCCATTGCATTCGACAGCATTCAATTCCATTCCTTTCCCCAAGATTCTATTACTTTCCACTACTTTCCATTGCATTTCACATCATTCCATTCCATTGCATAACATTCGGTTCAATTCCACAACATTCCAAAACATTCCATAACATTGGATTCCATTCCAACAAATTATTGCAATTCTGTTACCCAAAATGCCATTCCACTAATCGAAATTATTTTCTATTAATCAACATTCCACTTCATAACATAGCATTCTTTCGATTACACAACATCCCATTCAATTGCAAACATTGTATCTCTTCCATTGCATAAGATTCCAATCCAATCCACAAAATTCCATTGCATTCCTTTAAATTCCATTCCTTTGCCCAACGTTCTATTCCTTTCCACAACATGACACTGCATTCCACAGCACTCCATTCTGTTCCATAACATTCGATTCCTTTCAAAAACGTTATTCCCAATCTGTTACATAATATACCATTTTATTTATTAAAATTCACTTCTATTAAGCAACACTCTACTTCATACCACAAAATTCCAGTCGAATATACAACATTCTATTGAATTTCAAATGCTGTATTTCATTCCATTGCATAAGATTCCATTCCAATCCACGAAATTCCATTCCAGTCCTAACGTTCCCACTGCTTTCCCTAACGTTCTACATTTTTCCACTAGATTCCGTTGCATTCACAATATTCCATTCCATTCCTTTCCATTCCATTCGATTCCATTCCAACACATTGCCATTCTTTTACAAAACATTCCGTACCATTCTTCAAAATTCAGTTCTATTAATCAACATTGTACTTCATACCAGAACATTCCTTTCGATTATACAACTTTCCAGTCCATTACAAACAATTCATTCCCAACACATTATTCTCGTTCTGCTACAAAACATTCGGTACCATTCATTAAAATTCGGTTCTATTAATTAAAATTCCACTTCATACCACAACATTCCATTCAATTATACAACATTCCAGTCCATTTCAAACATTCTATTTCATCCCTTCAATAAGATTCCATTCCAATCCACGAAATTCCATTCCATTCCTTTAACTTCATATCTGTCCCAACACTGTTTTCCTATCCTCAACATTCCATTCCATTCCACAGCCTTTTATTAAATTCCACCACTTGGCCTTCCTTTCCATAAAATTGGACTCTATTCGAACATGTTATCCGTTTATTAAATAACATTCCATTCCATTCTTGAAAATTCGTGTCCAATAATCAAAATTCCACTTCATACCATACATTCCATTTCATTACACAACATTCCATTCTATTTAAAACATTCTATTTCATTCTATTGCATAACATTTGGTTCCAGTCCACAAGATTCCATTCCATTCCTTAACGTTCCATTCCTTTTCTCAACAATCTATTCTTTTCCACATCATTCCATTGGATTTCATTGAATTCCCTTCATTCCATAATATTCAGTTCTTCCCAACACATTATTCCCATTCTGTTACATAACATTTTATTCCATTCATTAATATTCGGTTCTACTACATTGCATTCCAATTCATGCCATAACATTCCATTCGAATATACAACATTCCATTCCATTTCAAACATTTATTTCATCCCCTTCCATAAGTTTCCATTCCTATCCACAAAATTCCATTCCATTAGTTTAACTTCAATTCCTGTCCCAACACTCTATTCTTATCCTCAACATTCTATTCCATTCAACAATATTCCATTCCATTCCACAACAAAGCATTCCATTCCATAACATTCGACTCCATTCAAACACATTATTTTGATTATTACTTTACATTCCATTCCATTCTTCACAATTGGGATCTATTAATTAACAGTACACCTCATACCATAACATTCCATTTGACTATACAACATTAGAGTCCATTTCAAATATTCTATTTCATCCCCTTCTATAAGATTCCATTCCAATCCACAAAAGTCAATTCCATTCCTTTAACTTCCAATCCTGTCCCAACACTCTATTCCTATCCTCAACATTCCATTCCATTCCACAGCATTTTATTCCATTCCACAACTAAGCGTTCCATTCCATAAAAGTCGACTCCATTCGAACATGTTATTCCGTTTATTAAATAACATTCCATTCCATTCTTCACAATTCGTGTCTATTAATCAACATTCCACTTCACACCATAATATTCCATTACATTACACATTTCATTCTATTTAAAACATTCTATTTCATTCTGTTGCATAACATTCCATTCCAATCCACAAAATTCCATTCCATTCATTCACCCTCCATTCCTTTCCCCAACTTTCTATTACTTTCCACAACACACCATTGCATTCCACAGCATTCCATTTCTGTCCATAACATTCCATTCAATTCCACTGCATTCCACTTCATTCAATAACATTTAATTCCATGGCAAGACATTATTCTCATTCTGTAACTCAACATTCCATTCCATTCATTAAAATTGTCTTCTATTTATCAACATTCCACTTTATACCATAATATTACATATGATTACACAACATTCCATCCTATTGTAAACACTCTTTTTCTTTCTATTGCATAGGATTCCATGGAAATCCACAAAATTCCTTTCCATTCCTTAACCTTCCATTTCGTTCAGAAATGATCTATTCCTTTCCACAACATTCCATTGCATTCAACAGCATTCCATTCCAACAAATAACATTCGATTTCATTGCAACACATTATTGCCGTTCTGTTGTAAACATTCCATTCCACTCATTTAAATTTTGTCCTCTTAACTAACATTCCACTTCAAAGCATAACATTCCATTTGATTACGCAACATTCGTTTCCAATTCATTCTATTTCATTCTGTTGCAGAAGATTCCATTCCAATCCAAAAAATTCCATTCCATTACTTAAACTTCCATTCTTTTCCAACTTTCCATTCAATTCCACAGCATTCCATTTCATTCCATTACACACAATTCATTCCCAACACATTATTCTTGTTCTGCTACAAAATATTTTACATCATTCATTTAAATTCGTTTCTATTAATCAAAATTTCACTTCATACCATAACATTCCATTCGATTATACAACATTCCATTCCATTTCAAGCATTCTATTTCATCCCCTTCTATAAGAATCCATTCCAAACCACAAAATTCCATTCCATTCCCTGAACTGCCAATCCTGTCCCAACACTCTTTCCTATCCTCAACATTCCATTCCATTCAAGAGCATTCCATTCCTTTCCACAACATAGCATTCCATTCCATAACATTCGACTCCATTCGAATATGTTGTTCCGATTATGACCTTACATTCCATTCCATTCTACAAAATTCGGTTCTATTAATTAACATTCCAGTTCACACCATAACGTTCCATTCTATTACACAATATTCCATTCCACTTAAAATATTCTGTTTCATTCTATTGCGTAACATTCCATTCAAGTCCGCAAGATTCAATTTCATTCCTTAACGTGCCATTCCTTTCCTCAACATTCTATTATTTTCCACAATATTCCATGGCAATCCACCGAATTCCCTTCCATTACAAATCATTCCTTTGCTTTCTATTCCATTCGATTCATTCCAAAACATTATTCACATTCTTTTACAAAATATTCCATACCATTTCTCAAAACTTCATTCTATTAATCAACATTCCACTTCATACCATAACATTCCATTCGATTATACAACGTTCCAGTGCATTTCGAACATTCTATTTCATTCCACGCCATAATATTCCATTCTGATCCACAATATTCCATTCCATTCCTTTAAATTCCATTCCTGACCCAAGACTCTATTCCTATTCTCAACATTCCATTCCATTACACAGCATTTTATTCCATTCCACATCTTAGCATTCAATTTCATAAAATTCGACTCCATTCAAACACGTTATTCCATTTATTAAATAACATTACATTCCATTCTTCGAAATTCGTGTCTATTAATCAACATTCCATTCCGTAACACATTATTCCATTCCATTTAAAACATTCTATTTCATTCTGTTGCATAACATTCCATACCAATCCACAAAATTCCATTCCATTCCTTCACCCTCCATTCCGTTCCCCAAATTTGTATTACTTTACACCACATTCCACTGCATTCCAAAGCCTTCCATTCCTGTCCACAACGTTCCATTCAATTCCACTACATTACATTCCATTCCAAACATTCAATCCCATTCCAAGACATTATTCTCATTCTCTTACTCAACATTCCATTCCATTCATTATAATTTTCTTCTATTTATCAACATTCCACTTTATAACATAATATTACATTCGATTACACAACATACCATTCCATTTCAAACACTCTTTTTCATTCTATTGCATAGGATTCCATTCCAATTCACAAAATTCCATTCTATTCCTTAACCTTCCATTCGTTCAGAAATGTTCTATTCCTTTGCACAACATTCCATTGCATTCAACAGCATTCCATTCCATTCCTTAACTTTCCATGCAATTCCACAGCATTCAGTTCCATTCCATTCCATTTGTTTCCATTTCAACACATTATTCCCTTTCTGTAACCTCATATTATTCCATTCCATTCATTAAAATTCGGTTCTATTAATCTATATTCCACTTTATACCATAAAATTCCATTTGATTACACAACATTCCATTCCATTTCACTCATTCTATTTTATTCTATTGCATAAGATTACATTCCAATCCAAATAATACCATTGCATTCCTTAAAATTTCATTTCTTTCAGCAACATTCTGTTCCTTTCCACAACATTCCATTGCATTCCAAAGCATTCCATTCCATTCCATAACCTTTCATTCCATTCCAACACATTATTGCCCTTCTGTTTCAAACATTCCATTCCATTCATTAAAATTTTGTCCTCTTTATGAACATTCCGCTTCATAGTATAACATTCCATTCCGTTACGTGACATTTTTTTACAATTCATTCTATTTCATTCTGTTGCATAAGATTCCATTCCAGTCCAAAAAATTCCATTCCATTCCTTTCACAAATTTTCATTCAATTGCACAATATTCCATTCCATTCCACTACATACAATTTATTCCCAACACATTATTCTCGTTCTTCTACAAAACATTCGGTACCATTCATTAAAATTCGGTTCTATTAATCAAAATTGCACTTTATAGCATAACTTTCTATTCGATTACGCAATGTTCCTTTCCAATTCATTCTATTTCATTCTGTTGCGTAAGATTCCGTTCTAATTAACAAAATTCCATTCCATACTTAACCTCCATTCTTTCTCCAACATTCTATTCCTTTTAACAACATTCCTTTGCATTCGACAGCATTCAATTCCATTCCTTTCCCCAACATTCTATAACTTTCCACTACATTCCATTGCATTTCACATCATTCCACTCCATTGCATAACATCCCATTCAATTCCACAACACTCCTTTATATTCCATAACATTCGATTACATTCCAACAAATTATTGCCATTCTGTTACCTACCATTCCATTCCATTCATTGAAATTCTTTTCTATTAATCAACAATCCAATTCATATCATAGCATTCACTGGATTACACATCCCATTCAATTGATAACATTGTATCTCCTTCCATTGCATAAGATTCCAATCCAACCCACAAAACTGCAGTGCTTTCCTTAAAATTCCATTCCTTTCCCCAACCTTCTATTCCTTTCCACAACATGATACTGCATGCCATAGCATTCCATTTCATTACATAACAGTCGATTCCCTTCAAAAATATTATTCTCGAACTGTTTCATAATATATCATTCCATTCATTAACATTCACTTCTACTAAGCAACATTCTACTTCATACCACAAAATTTCAATCGAATGTACAACATTCTATTGACTTTCAAATGCTGTATTTCATTCTATTGCATAAGATTCCATTCCAATCCACGAAATTCCATTCCACTCCTAAACGTCCCATTTCTTTCCCTAATGTTCTACTTTTTTCCACTACATTCAATTGCATTCCAAATCATTCCATTCCTTTCCATTTAATTCGAATCCATTCCAACACATCATTCCCATTCTTTTACAAAACAATCCATACCATGCTTCAAAATTTGGTTCCATTAATCAACATTGCACTTGATACCATAACATTCCATTCGATTATACAACATTCCTGTCATTTCAAACATTATATTTCATTCAATTCCATAAGATTCCATTCCAATCCACAAAATTCCATTCCATTCCTTTGAATTAAATTCCTTTCCTACACTCTCTTTCTTGCCACAACATACCATTTCATTACACAGCATTCTGTTCCACAATATCGCATTCCATTCTATAACATTTGACTCAATTCGAACATGTTATTCCGATTATTACCTATCAGTACATTCCATTCTTCAATATTCGGTTCTATTAATCACCATTCCACTTCATACCATAACATTCAATTCCATTACACAACATTCCATTCCATTTCAATCATTCTATTTTATTCTATTGCGTAAAATTCCTTTACCACCCAGATAATTCCATTGCATTCGTTAACTTTTCATTGCTTTCAGCAACATTCTGTTCCTTTCTGCAACATTCCATTGCATTCCAAAGCATTCCATTCCATTCCATAACGTTCGATTTCATTCCAACACATTATTGCCCTTCTGTTGCAAACATTCCATTCATTAAAATTTTGTCCTCTTAATGTACATTCCACTTCATAGCATAACATTCCAGTAACATTCCAGTCGATTACACAATATTTCTTTCCATTTCATTCTATTTCATTGTGATGCATAAGATTCCATTCCAATCCAAAACATTCCATTCCATTCCTTAAACTTCCATTCCTTTCCCTGCATTCCATTCAGTTCCACAACATTCCATTCGATTCCATTACGTACAATTCATTCCCAACACATTATTCTCGTTCTGCTACAAAATATTCGATACCATTCATTAAAATTCGGTTCTATTAATCAAAATTCCCATTCATAGCATATCGTTCCATTTGACTAAACAACATTTCTTTCCAATCATTCTATTTCATTCTGCTGCATAGGATTCCATTCAAATCCACAAAATTCCATTCTATGCATACCCTCCATTCCTTTCTCCAACTTTCTATTCCTTTCCAGAACATCCCGTTGTTTTACATCGAATTCCCTTTCATTCCATAACATTCAATTAAGTTCCACAACATTCCATTACATTCCATAACATTTGATTCCATTCATCATATTATTCCCTTTCTGTTACATAACATTACATTCCATTCAATAAATTTCTGTCCGATTAATCAACATTCACCTTCATACCATAAAATTTCATTCGATTACATAACATTCCATTTCATATGAAACATTCTATTTCATTCCATTGCATAAGATTGCCTTCCAATCCACAAAATTCCATTCGATTCCTTAACCTTCCATTCCTTTCCCAAATATTGTATTCCTTTCCACAACATTCATTGCATTCCACAGCATTCTATTCCATTCAATAACATTGCATTCTATTAGAACACATTCCATTCCATTCCAAAACTTTTGATCCCATTCAAACTCATTATTCCCATTCTTTCACCTAATATTCCATTCCATTCTTTAATATGCAGTTCTATAAATCAACATTCCAATTCATACCATAATATTCCATTCCATTTCACAGCAACCATTTCCATTTCAAACACTCTATTTCATTCTACTGCATAAAATTCCATTCAAATCCACAAAATTCCATTCCATTCCATAACCTTTCCACAACATTCCATTCAAATCCTCAACGTTGCATTCCATTCCATAACTTTCCACTTAATTCCATAACATTCTATTCCTTTCTGCAACATTCCATCACATTCCACAGAATTCCATTCCATTCCATAACATCCCTTGCATTCAATTCCTTTCCATTCAAACACATTATTCCCATTCTTTTACAAAACATTCCATACCATTCTTCAAAATTGGTTCTATTAATCAAAATTGCACTTCATACCATAACATTCCATTCGATTATACAACATTCCAGTCCATTTAAAACATTCTTTTCATTCCATTCCATAAGATTCCATTCCTATTCACAAAATTCCATTCCATTACTTTAACGTCCATTCCCTTACCAACATTCTATTCTTTACACTACATTCCATTGCATTCCACAGCACCCATTCCAGTCCTTCACATTCCATTCAATTGCACAACATTGCACTACATTCCATAACATTCCATTGCATTCGAACACATTATTCCCTTTCTGTTATATAACATTCCATTCCATTCATTAAAATTCGATTCTATTAATCTACATTCAACTTCATACCATAAAATTCTATTCGAATAAACAGCATTCCATTCCATTTGAAACATTCTACTTCATTATGTTGCATAAGTTTCCATTCCAGTCCACAAAATACCAATTCCTTTCCTTACCCTTCAATTCCTTTCTCCAACTGTCTATTCTGATCCCCTACATTCCATTCCATTCCTTAACATTCAATTACATTCCAAGACATTATTCCCCTACTATTACATAACATTCCCTTGATTCAGTAAAATTTGTTCTATTAACATTCCGTTTCATATCATAATATTGCATTTGATTACACAGAACACTGTTCCATTTCAACCACTCTATTTCGTTCTTTACACAGGATTCCATTCCAATCCACAAAATTCCATTCCATTCCTTAAAATCCCATTCCTTTCAGCAATGTTCTATTACTTTCCACAACATGTCAGTGTATTACAAAGCATTCCATTCCATTCCTTTCCCCAACATTCTATTCCTTTCCACTACATTCCATTGCATTCTAGTTCATTCCATTCTATTCCACAACATTCAATTCAGTTCGACAACATTCCATTACATTCCATAACATTCCATTCCACTCCAACACATTATTCCTGTTCTGTTACCTAACATTCCATTCCATACATTAAAATTCGTTCTATTAATCAACATTCCAGGTCATAGCATAGCATTCATTCGATTACACAACATCCATTCAATTGCAAACATTGTATCTCATTCCACTGCATAGGATTCCAATCCAACCAACAAAATTCCATTCCGTTCCTTTAGCTTCCATTCCTTTCCCCAAAGTTCTAATCCTTTCCACAACATGTCACTGCATTCCACAGCACTCAATTCCATCCCTTAACGTTCCATTCAATTACAAAACCTTCAATTCCATTGCATAAAATTATTCCATTCAAACACATTATTCCCATTCTGTTACCTAACACTCCATTCCATTCTTTGAAATTCGGTTCAATTAATATGAATCCCACTTCATACTATAACATTCCATTTGATTACACAACATCCCTTTCAATTGCAAACATTGAATCTCATTCCATTGCATAAGATTTTCTTCCAATCCACAAAATTCCTTTCCATTCCTTCAACGTCCATTCCTTTCCCCAGCTTTCTATTGGTTTCCGCAACATTCTATTGCATTCCACAGCATTCCATTCCTGTCCACAACATTCCATTCAATTCCACAGCATTCCACATCATACCATAGCATTCCAATATAATATACAGCATTCTATTCTATTTCAAATACTGTTTCATTCTATTGCATCACATTCAATTCCAATACACGAAATTCCATTACATTACTTAAACTTACATTGCTTTCACTCACATTCTATTCCTATCCAGAACATTCCATTGCATTCCACAGCATTTCATTACATTCCGTTACATTCCACTCAATTCCAAAATCTTCTATTCCATTCCCTTCCATTCCATTTGATTTCATTCCAAAACATAATTCCAATTCCTTTACAAAGCATTCCATACCATTCTTCAAAATTCAGTTCTATTAATCAACATTGTACTTCATACCATCACATTCAATTCGATTATACAACATTCCATTCCATTTCAATCATTCTATTTTATTCAATTGCATAAGATTCCATTCCAATCCAAATAATTCCATTGCATTCCATAACATTTCATTCCTTTCAGCAATATTCTGTTCCTTTCTGCAACATTTCGTTGCATTCCAAAGCATTCCATTCCATTCCATAACGTTGGATTTCATTCCAACACATTATTGCCCTTCTGTTGCAAACATTCCATTCCATTCATTAAAATTTTGTCCTCTTAATAAACATTCAATTTCATAGCATAGCATTCCATTCGATTACGCAACATTCCTTTCCTATTCATTCTATTTCATTGTGATGCATAAGATTTCATTTAAACCCACGAAATTCCATTCCACTCCTAAACGTCCCATTGCACTCCCTAACGTTCTACTCTTTTCCACTACATTCCATTGCATTCCACAATATTCCATTGCATTCCAAATCATTCCATTCCTTTCCATTACATTTGATTCCATTTAAACACATAATTCCCATTCTTTTTCAAAACATTCCATAACATTCTTCAAAATTCGGTTCTATTAATCAACATTGCACTTCATACGATAACATTCCATTCGATTATACAACATTCCAGTCCATTTAAAACATTCAATTTCATTCCATTCCATTGATTCCACTCCAATTCTCCAAATGCCATTCCATTCTTTTAACGTCCATTCCTTTACCAACATTCTGTTCTTTAACCCTACATTCCATTGCATTCCAAAGCATCCATTCCATTCCTTCACATTCCATTCAATTCCACAACATTCACTACATTCCATAACTTTCCATTGCATTTGAACACATTATTCCCTATCTGTTACATAACATTCCATTCCATTTATTAAAATTCGATTCTATTAATCTACATTCAACTTCATAACATAAAATTCTATTCGAATAAACAGCATTCCATTCCATTTGAAACATTCTACTTCATTATGTTGCATAAGTTTCCATTGTGGTCCACAAAATTCCTATTCCTTTCCTTATCCTTCAATTCCTTTCTCCAACTGTCAATTCCGTTCCCCTACATTCCATTCCATTCCTTAACATTCAATTCCATTCCAAGACATTATTCCCCTACCATTACATAACATTTCCTTGATTCAGTAAAATTTGTTCTTTTAACATTCCATTTCATATCATAATATTCCATTCGATTACACAGAGCACCATTCCATATCAACCACTCTATTTCGTTCGATTACACAGGATTCCATTCCAATCTACAAAATTCATTCCATTCCTTAACATCCCATTCCTTTCCCGAAAGTTCTATTACTTTCCACAACATGCCAGTGCATTCCACAGCATTCCGTTCCATTCCTTTACCCAACATTCTATTCCTTTCCACTACATTCCATTGCATTCTACATCATTCCATTCTATTCCACAACATTCAATTCAGTTCCACAACATTCCATTACATTCCACAACATTCTATTCCACTCCAACACATTATTCCAGTTCTGTTACCTAACATTCCATTCCATTCATTAAAATTCTTTCTACTAATCAACATTCCAGGTCATAGCATAGCATTCATTCGATTACACAACATTCCATTCAATTGCAAACATTGTATCTCATTCCATTGCATAGGATTCCAATCCAACCCACAAAATTCCATGCCATTCCTTTAGCTTCCATTCGTTTCCCCAAAGTTCTATTCCTTTCCAAAAAATGACACTGCATTCACCAGCACTCATTTCTGTTCCTTAACGTTCCATTCAATTCCAAAACCTTCAATTGCTTTGTGTAAAATGATTCCATTCAAACATTATTCCTTTCTGTTACCTAACATTCCATTCCATACTTTGAAATTCGTTTCTATTAATGTGCATTCCACTTCATACCACAACATTCCATTTGATTACACAACATCCCTTTCAATTGCAAACATTGAAGCTCATTCCATTGCATAAGATTCCCTTCCTATCCACAAAATTCCCTTCCATTCCTTCAACGTCCATTCCTTTCCCCAGCTTTCTTTTGCTTTGCACAACATTCTATTGCATTCCACAGCATTCCATTCCTGTCCACAACATTCCATTCAATTCCACAACATTCCACTTCATACCATAACATTCCTATCTAATATACAGCATTCTATTCTATTTGAAATACTGTATTTCATTCTAATGCAGCAGATTCCATTTTAATCCACGAAATTCCATTACATTACTTAACCTTACATTGTTTTCCCTCACATTCTATTCCTACCCAGAACATTCCAAGGCATTCCACAGCATTACATTCCACTCCATTACTTTCCACTCTATTCCACAACGTTCCATTCCATTCCAAAATATTTCATTCCTTTAGATTCCATTTGATTCCATTCCAACACATAATTCCAATTCCTTTACAAAACATTCCATACCATTCTTCAAAATTCTGTTCTATTAATCAACATTGCATTTCATACCATAACATTTAATTCAATTATACAACATTCCATTCCATTTCAATCATTCTATTTTATTCTATTGTGTAAGATTCCATTCCAATACAAATAATTCCATTGCATTCCTTAACATTTCATTCCTTTCCGCAACATTCTGTTCCTTTCCGCAACATTCCATTGCATTAGAAAGAATTCCATTCCATTCCATAACGTTCGATTTCATTCCAACATTATTGCCCTTCTGTTTCAAACATTCCTTTCCATTCATTAAAATTTTGTCCTCTTAATGAACATTCCACTTCATAGCATAACATTCCATTCGATTACACAACATTCCTTTCCAATTCATTCTATTTCATTGTGATGCATAAGATTCCATTCCAATCCAAAAAATTCCATTCCATTCCTTAAACTTCCATTACTTTCTCTACATGCCATTCAATTCAGCAACATTCCATTCTATTCCATTACATACAATTCATTCCCAACACATTATTCTCGTTCTGCTACAAAACATTAGATACCGTTCATTAAAATTCGGTTCTATTAATCAAAATTCCCCTTCATACCATAACGTTCCATTTGAATACACAACATTCTTTTCCAATTCATTCTATTTCATTCTGTTGCATAAGATTCCATTCTAATCCACAAAATTCCATTCTATACTTAACCTCCATTCCTTTCTCCAACATTCTATTCCTTTCCACAACATCCAATTGATTTACACTGCATTTCCTTCCATTCCATAACATTCCATTCAGTTCCACAACATTCCATTACATTCCACAACATTTGATTCCATTCATCATATTATTCCCGTTCTGTTTCATAACATTACATTCCATTCATTAAAATTCTGTCCTATTAATCAACATCCACCTTCATACCATAACATTTCATTCGATTACATAACATTCCATTTCACTTGAAAATTTCCATTTCATTCTATTGCATAAGATTGCATTCCAATCCACAAAATTCCATTCCATTCCTTAAAGTTTCATTCCTTTCCCCAATATTGTATTCCTTTCTACAACATTCCATTGCATTCCACAGCATTCTATTCCATTCCATAACATTGCATTCTATTACAACACATTCCATTTCATTCCATAAATTGTCATCCCATTCAAACACATTATTCTCGTTCTTTCACCTAACATTCCATTCCATTCTTTAATATTCAGTTCTATAAATCAACATTCCGATTCATACCATAATATTCCATTCCATGTCACAGCATCTGTTTCCTTTTCAAACATTCTATTTCATTTTACTGCATAAGATTCCATTCCAATCCACAAAATTCCATTCCATTCCATAACCTTTCCCAAACATTCCATTCAAATCCACAGCATTGCATTACATTCCATAACTTTTCACTTAATTCCATAACATTCTATTCCTTTCTTCAACATTCCATTGCATTCCAAACATTCCATCTCATTCCATTACATTCGATCCCATTCAATCCCATTATTCCATAACATTCTATTCCTATCTGCTACATTTCATTGCATTCCAAAGCATTTCATTCCATTCCATAGCTTTCCATTGCATTCCATTACTTTCCATTTCATTCGGTTACATTCCAACACATTTTTCCCATTCTTTTCCAAACATTCCATAATATTCTTCAAAATTCGGTTCTATTAATCAACATTGCACTTCATACTATAACATTCCATTCGATTATACAACATTCCAGTCCATTTCAAACATTCTATTTCATTCCATTCCATAAATTTCATTCCAATCCACAAAATTACATTCCATTACTATAACTTCCATTCCTTTCCCAACACTCTATTTCTTTCCACAACATTCTATTACGTTCCACAGCATTCCATTCCACAATATAGCATTCAAATCCATAACATTTGAATCCATTCGAACACATTATTCCGATTATTACATTCAATTACATTCCTTAACGTTCCATTCAATTCCAACACCTTCAATTCATTGCATAAAATTGATTCCATTAAAACACATTATTCCCATTCTCTTACCTAACACTCCATTCCATTTTCAACATTCGGCTCCATTAGTCCACATTCCACTTCATACCATAACATTCAATTCCATTACACAACATCCCATTCCACATAAAACATTCTATTTCATTCTATTGCATAACATTCAGTTCCAGTCCACAAGATTCCATTTCATTTCTTAATGTTCCATTCCTGTCCTCAACATTCTATTCTTTTCCACAACATTCCATTGCATTCCACCGAACTCCCTTGCATTCCACAACATTAGATTCCATTCCATAACATTCAGGTCATTTCCAACACATTATTCCCGTTCTGTTACATGACATTCCATTCATTTCATTAACATTCGGTTCTACTACAATACATTCCACTACATACCACAACATTCCACTCGATTATACAACATTCCAGTCCATTTCAAACTTTCTATTATATGCGCTTCCTTAAGATTCCATTCCTACCCACAAAATTCCATTGCATTCCTTTAACTTCCATTCCTGTCCCAACACTCTGTTCCTATCCTCAACATTCGCTTCCATTCCACAACATTCGATTCCATTCCACAACACAGCATTCCATTCCATGACATTCGACTCCATTCGAACACGTTATTCTGATTATTACCTAATATTCCATCCCATTCTTCACAATTCGGGTCGATTTATTAACATTCCACTTCATACCATAACACTCCATTCCATTGCACAGTACTCCATTTCATTTAAAACATTCTATATCATTCGGTTGCATAACATTCCATACCAATCCACAAAATTCCATTCCATAACTTCACCCTCCATTCCATTCGACAACTTTGTATTACTTTCCACAACATTCCAGTGCTTTCGAAAGCATTCCATTCCTGTCCATAACATTCCATTCAATTCTACTACATTCCATTCCATTCCATAACATTCAGTTCCATGCCAAAACATTATTCTCGTTCTTTTACTCAACATTCCATTTCATTCATTATAATTTTCTTCCATTAATCAACATTCCACTTTATACCATAATATTACATTCGATTACACAACATTCCATTCCATTTCAAACACTCATTTTCAAAATATTGCTTAGGATTCCATTCCAATCCATAAAATTCCATTCCATTCCTTAACCTTCCAGTCCATTCAGATATGTTCTATTCCTTTCCACAACATTCCATTGCATTCAACAGCAATTCCAATCCATTCCTTATCTATCCATGCAATTCCACAACATTCAGTTCCATTGCATTCCATTTGTTTCCATTGAAACACATTATTGGCTTTCCGTAACCTAATATTCCATTCCATTCATTAAAATTCGGTTCTATTAATCTATATTGCACTTCATACCATAACTTTCCATTTGATTACACAACGTTCCATTCCATTTCAATCATTATATTTTATTCGATTGCATAAGACTCCATTTCCATCCAAATAATTCCATTGCATTCCTTAACATTTCATTCCTTTCAGCAACATTCTGTTCCTTTCCGCAACATTCCATTGCATTCCAAAGCATTCCATTCAATTACATAACATTCGATTTCGTTACAAAACATTATTGCCCTTCTGTTGCAAACATTCCATTCCATTCATTAAAATTTTGTCCTCTTTATGAACATTCCACTTCATAGCATAACATTCTATTCGGTTACACAACATTCCTTTCCAATTCATTCTATTTCATTCTGTTGAATAAGATTCCATTCCAATCCAAAAAATTCCATTCTTTTCCTTAAACTTCCATTCGTTTCCCCACATTCCATTCAATTCCACAATTGCCCATTTTATTCCATTATATACAATTCATTCCCAACACATTATTCTCATCTGCCAGAAAACATTCGATACCATTCATTAAAATTCGGTTCTATTAATCAAAATTCCCCTTCCTAGCATAACTTTTCATTCGATTACATAACATTGATTTCCAATTCCTTCTATTTCATTCTGTTGCATAAGATTCCGTTCTAATTAACAAAATTCCATTCCGTACTTAACCTCCATTCCTTTCTCCAACATTCTATTCCTTTTAACAACATTCCATTGCATTCGACAGCATTCAATTCCATTCCTTTCTCCAACATTCGATTACTTTCCACTGCTTTCCATTGCATTTCACATCATTCCACTCCATTGCATAACATTCCGTTCAATTCAACAACACTCCATTGCATTCCATAACATTCGATTCCATTCCAACAAATTATTGCCGTTCTGTTACATATCATTCCATTCCATTCATTGAAATTCTTTTCTATTAATCAACATTCCACTTCATAGCATAGCATTCATTCGATTACACAACATCACATTCAATTGCAAACATTGTATCACTTTCCAATGCATAAGATTCCAATCCACCCCACAATATTCCATTGCATTCCTTAAAATTCCATTCCTTTCCCCAATCTTCTTTTCCTTTCTTCAACATGACACTGCATTCCACAGCATTCCACTCCATTCCATAACATTCGATTTCCCTCAAAAACATTATTCTCGATCTGTTACATAATAGTCCTTTCCATTCAGTAAAATTCACTTCTATTAAGCAACATTCTACTTCATACCACGAAATTCCAATCGAATATACAACATTCTTTTGCATAAGTTTCCATTCCAATCCACGAAATTCCTTTCCACTCCTAAACGTCCCAATGCTTTCCCTAACGTTCTACTTTTTTCCACTACATTCCATTGCATTCCACACTATTGCATTGCATTCCAAATGAATCCATTCCTTTGAATTCCATTCGATTCCATTCCAATATATCATTCCCATTCTTTAACAAAACATTCCATACCATTCTTCAAATTTCGTTTGTATTAATCATCATTGAACTTCATACCATAACATTCCATTCCATTATACAACATTCCAATCCATTTCAAACATTCTATTTCATTCCATTCCATAAGATTCCATTCCAATGTACAAAATTCGATTCCAGTCCTTTGACTTCCATTCGTTTCCCAACACTCTCTTTCCTTGTGCAACATTCCATTACATTCCACCTCACTCCATTCCAAAATATAGCATACCATTCCATAACATTTGACTCAATTTGAAAACGTTATTCCAATTACTACCTAACAGTCCATTCCATTCTTCAAAATTCGGTTCTATTAAGCAACATTCCACTTCATACCATAACATTCAATTCCATTACCCAACATTCCATTCCACTTAAAACATTCTAATTCATTCTATTGCATAACATTCCGTTCCAGTCCACAAGACCCCATTTCATTCCTTAACGTTCCATTCCTTTCCTCAACATTCTATTCTTTTCAACAACATTCCATTGCATTCCATTGAATTCCCTTCCATTCCACAACATTCGATTCCATTCGATAACATTGAGTTTTTCCCAACACATTATTCACAATCTGTAACATAATATTCCATTACATTCTTAAAAATTGTGTTCTACTACACTACATTCCACTTCTTGCCATAAAATTCCATTCGAATATACAACATTCCAGTCAATTTCAAACATTATATTTCATCCGCTTCCATGAGATTCCATTCCAGTCCACAAAATTCCATTCCATTCCTTTGTCTTCCATTCGTGCCCCAACACTCTATTCTTATCCTCAAAATTCTATTCCATTCCACAACATTCCATTCCTTTTATAACATACTATTTCATTCTATTGCATAACATTCCATTCCAATCCACAAATTATATTCCATTCCTTTAAACTCTATTCTTTTATCCAAATTTCTATTACATTCCACAACACTCCATTGCATTCCACAGAATCCCATTCTTGTATATAACGTTACATTCAATTCCACTATTTTCCATTCCATTGAATAACATTCAATTCCATGCCAACACATTATTCTCATTCTGTTACTCAACATTCCATTCCATTCATTAAAATTCTCTATTAATCAACATTCCGTGTTATACCATAATATTACACTCGATTACACAACATTCCATTTCATTTCAAACACCTTTTCATTCTATTTCATAGTACTCCATTCCAATTTACAAAATTCCATTAAATTCCTTAAACTTCCATTCCGTTCAGAAATGTTCTATTCCTATCCACAACATTCCATTGCATTCAACAGCATTCCATTCCATTCCTTAACTTTCCATGCAATTCCACAACATTCAATTCCATTCCATAATATTTGTTTCCATTGAAACACATTACTCCCTTTCTGTAACCTTATGCTCCATTCCATTCATTAAAATTCGGTTGTATTAATCTACATTCCACATCATACCATAACATTCCATTTGATTATACAACATTCCAGTCGATTTGAATCATTCTATTATATTCTCTTGCATAAGATTCCATTTCAATCCAAATATTTCCATTGCATTCTTTAACATATCATTCCTTTCAGCAACACTCTATTCCTTTCTGCAACATTCTGTTGAATTCCAAAGTGCTCCATTCCATTCCATAACATTCGATTTCATTCCAACACATTATTGCCATTCGTTGCAACATTCCTTTCCACTCATTAAAATGTTGTCCTCTTAATGAACATTCCACTTCACAGCATAACATTCCATTCTTTTACACGACATTTCTTTCCTATTCATTCTATTTCATTCTGTTGCATAAGATTCCGTTCTAATTAACAAAATTCCATTTCATACTTAACCTCCATTCTTTTCTCCAACATTCTATTCCTTTTAAGAACATTCCATTGCATTCGACAGCATTCAATTCCATTCCTTTCACCAACATTCTATTACTTTCCACTACTTTCCATTGCATTTCACATGAATTCCATTCCATTGCATAATATTCTATTCAATTCCACGACACTCCATTACATTCCATAACATTCGATTCCATTCCAGCAAATTATTGCCGTTCTGTTACTTAATATTCCATTCCATTCATTTAAATTCTTTTCTATTAATCAACATTCCACTTCATAGCATAGCATTCATTCAATTACACAACATCACATTCAATTGCAAATATTGTATCTCCTTCCATTGCATAAGATTCCAATCCAACCCACAAAATTCCATTGCATTCCTTAAAATTCCATTCCTCTCCGCAACGTTCTATTCCTTTCCACAACGTGAAACTGCATTCCACAGCATTCCACTCCATTACATAACATTCGATTTCCTTCAAAAACGTTATTCTCGATCTGCTACATAATATTCCATTCCATTCATTAAAATTCACTTCTATTAAACAACTTTCTACTTCATACCCCAAAATTCCAATCGAATATACAACATTCTATTGAATTTCAAATGCTGTATGTCATTCTATTGCAAAATATTCCATTCCAATCCACGAAATTGCATTCCACTCCTAAACGTCCCAATGCTTTCCCTAAGGTTCTTCATTTTTCCACTATATTCCATTGCATTCCAAATCAATCCATTCCTTTCCATTCCATTCCAACATATCTTTCCCATTCTTTTACAAAATATTCCATACCATTTTCAAAATTAAGTTCTATTAATCAACATTGCACTTCATACCATAACATTCCATTCGATTATTCAACATTCCAGTCCATTTCAATCATTCTACTTCATTCCATTCCAAAAGATTCCATTCCAATCCACAAAATTCCATTCCATTCCTTTGACTTCCATTCCTTTCCCAACACTCTCTTTCTTTCCACAACATTCCACTACATTCCACAGCATTCCATTCCACAATATCGCATTCCATTCCATAACATTTGTCTCCATTCGAACACGTTACTCCGATTATTACCTAACAGTCCATTCCATTCATCAAAATTCGGTTCTATTAATCAACATTCCACTTCATACCATAGCATTCAATTCCCTCACACAACATTCCATTTCGCTTAAAAATTCTTTTTCCTTCTATTGCATAAATTTCCGTTCCAGTCCCCAAGGTTAATTTCATTCCTTAAAGTTCCATTTCTTTCCTCAACATTGTATTCTTTTCCACAACATTCCATTGCATTCCATTGAATTGCCTTCCATTAATAATATTCAGTTCTTGCCAGCACATTATTCCCATTCTGTTACATAACATTTCATTCCATTCATTAAAATTTGCTTCTACTACATTACAATCCACTACATGCCATAACATTCCATTCGATTATACAACATTCCAGTCCGTTTCAAACATTCTATTTCATCCACTTCCGTAAGATTTCATTACAATCCACAAAATTCCATTCCATTACTTTAACTTCCACTCCTGTCCCAACCTTCTGTTCTTATCCTCAACTTTGTATTCCATTCCACAACATTCGATTCCATTCCTCAACGAAGCATTCAATTCCATAACATTCGACTCCATTCGAACACGTTATTATGATTATTACCTTACATTCCATTCCATTCTTCACAATTCAGGTCTACTAATTATGATTTCACTTCATACTATAACATTCCATTCCATTACACAACATTCCATTCAATTTAAAACATACTATTTCATTCTGTTGCATAACATTACATGCCAATCCAAAAAATTCCATTCCATTCCTTCACCCTCTATTCTTTTCCCCAACTTTCTATTACTTTCCACAACACTCCATTGCATTCCATAGCATTCCATTCCTGTCCATAACATTCCTTTCAATTCCACTACATTCCCTTCCATTCCTTAACAATCAATTCCATGCCAACACATTATTGTCGTTCTGTTACACAACATTCCATTCCATTTAAATCATTCTTTTTTATTCTTAGACATAAGATTCCATTCCAATCCAAATAATTCCTTTGCATTCCTTAACATTTCATTCCTTTCAGCAACACTCTGTTCCTTTCTGCAACATTCCATTGCATTCCAAAACATTCTATTCAATTCCATAACATTCGATTTCATTCCAACGCATTATTGTCCTACTGTTGCAAACATTCCATTCCATTCATTAAAACTTTGTCCTCTTAATGAACATTCCAATTCATAGCCTAACATTCCATTCGGGTACACGACATTCCTTTCCTATTCATTCTATTTCATTCTGTTGCCTAAGATTCCATTCTAATTAACAAAATTCCATTCCATACTTAACCTCCATTCCTTTCTCCAACATTCTATTCCCTTAAGAACATTCCATTGCATTCGACAGCATTCAATTCCATTTCTTTCCCGAACATTGTTTTACTTTCCACTACTTTCCAATGCATTTCACATCATTCCATTCCATTGTATAACATTTGGTTCAATTCCACAACATTCCTTTACATTCCATAACATTCGATTCCATTCCAACAAATTATTGCTATTCTGTTACCTGGCATTCTATTCCACTCATCGAAATTCTTTTCTATTAACCAACATTCCACTTCATAGCATAGCATTCATTCGGTTACACAACATCCAATTCAATTGCAAACATTGTATCTCTTCCATTGCATAAGATTCCAATCAAACCCGCAAAATTCCATTGCATTCCTTAAAATTCCATTCCTTTCCCAACGTTCTTTTCCTTTCCAAAACATGACCCCTCATTCCACAGCATTCCATTCCGTTCCATAAAATTTATTCCCTTCAAAAACATTATTCTCGATCTGTTACATTATATTCCATTCCATTCATTAAAATTCACTTCTATTAAGCAACATTCTACTTCATACCACAAAATTCCAATCGAATATACAACATTCCATTGTATTTCAAATCCTGTATTTCATTCTATTGCATAAGATTCCACTCCAATCCATGAATTTCCATTCCAATCCAAATAATTCCATTGCATTCCTTAACATTTCATTCCTTTCAGCAACATTCTGTTCCTTTCCGCAACATTCAATTGAATTCCCTTCCATTCCATAACATTCAGTTATTCCGAACACATTATTCCCATTATGTTACATAACATTTCATTCCATTCATTAAAATTCGGTTCTACTACACGACATTCCACTTCATGACATAACATTCCATTCGATTAAACAACATTCCAGTCCATTTCAAACATTCTATTTCATACCCTTCCATAAGATTCCATTCCAATCCACAAAATTCCATTCCAATACGTTAACTTTCATTCCTGTCCAACACTCTATTCTTATCCTCAACATTCTATTCCACTTCACATCATTCCATTCCATTCCACAACAAAGCATTACATTCCATAACAATAGACCCCATTCGAACACGTTATTCTGATTATTACCTTATACTCCATTCCATTCCTCATAATTCGGGTCTATTAATTAACATTAAACTTCATACCATAACATTCCATTCCACTACACAACATTACATTCCATTGAAAACATACTATTTCATTCTGTTACATAACATTCCTTTCCAATCCACAAAATTCCACTCCATTCCTTCACCCTCCATTCCATTCCCCAACTTTGTATTACTTTACACCACATTCCATTGCATTCCAAAGCCTTCCATTCAGGTCCATACATTCCATTCAATTCCACTACATTCCGTTCCATTCCAAACATTCAATCCCATCCCAAGACATTATTCTCATTCTCTTATTAAACATTCCATTCCATTCATTATAATTTTTTCCATTAATCAACATTCCACTTTATAACATAATATTACATTCGATTACACAACATTCCATTCCATTTCAAACACTCTTTTCATTCTATTGCCTAGGATTCCATTCCAATCCCCAAAATTCCATTCTATTCCTTAACCTTCCATTCCGTTCATAAAGGTTCTATTCCTTTCCACAACATTCCATTGCATTCAACAGCATTCCATTCCATTCCTTAACTTTCCATTCAATTCCACAGCAATCAGTTCCATTCCATTCCATTTATTTCCATTGAAACACATTATTCCCTTTCTGTAACCTCATATTCCATTCCATTCATTAAATTTCGGTTCTATTAATCTCCACTCCACTTCATACCATAACATTCCTCTTGATTACACAACATTCCATTCCGTTTGAATCATTCTATTTTAATCCATTGCATAAGATTCCTTTCGAATCCAAAGAATTCCATTACTTTCCTTAACATTTCATTCTTTCAGCAACATTCTATTCCTTTCCGCAACATTCCATTGCGTTCTAAAGCGTTCCTTTCCATTCCATACCATACGATTTCATTCCAACACATTATTGCCCTTCTGTTGCAAACATTCCATTCCACTCATTAAAATTTGGTCCTCTTAACGAACATTCCACTTCACAGCTTAACATTCCATTCGATTATGCAACATTCATTTGCATTTCATTCTATTTCATTCTGTTGCATAAGATTCCATTCCAATCCAAAAAATTCCATTCCATTCCTTAAACTTCCATTCCTTTCCAAACATTCCGCTCAATTCCACAACATTCCATTCCATTTCATTACATACAATACATTCCCAACACATTATTATCGTTCTGCTACAAATTATTCGATACCATTCATTAAAATTCGGTTTCTATTAATCAAAATTCCACTTCATACCATAACATTCCATTCTTTTACACGACGTTTCTTTCCTATTCATTCTATTTCATTCTGTTGCATAAGACTCCATTCTAATTAACAAAATTCCATTTCATACTTAACCTCCATTCCTTTCTCCCTACCATTCCGGCACCCCAACAGCGTTCCATTGCGTTGGGCGTGATGGGATTCGTTCGCTACAACATTCTATTAGTTTCCACTACTTTCCATTGCATTTCACATCATTCCATTCCATTGCATAACATTCAGTTCAATTCCACAACATTCCAAAACATTCCATAACATTCGATTCCATTCCAACAAATTATTGCCATTCTGTTACCTGGCATTCCATTCCACTCATCGAAATTCTTTTCTATGAATCAACATTCCACTTCATAGCATAGCATTCATTCGATTACACAACATCACATTCAATTGCAAACATTGTATCACTTTCCAATGCATAAGATTCCAATCCAACCCACAATATTCCATTGCATTCCTTAAAATTCCATTCCTTTCCCCAATCTTCTTTTCCTTTCTTCAACATGACACTGCATTCCACAGCATTCCACTCCATTCCATAACATTCGATTTCCCTCAAAAACATTATTCTCGATCAGTTACATAATAGTCCTTTCCATTCATTAAAATTCACTTCTATTAAGCAACATTCTACTTCATACCACGAAATTCCAATCGAATATACAACATTCTATTGCATAAGTTTCCATTCCAATCCACGAAATTCCTTTCCACTCCTAAACGTCCCATTCCTTCCCTAACGTTCTACTTTTTTCCACTACATTCCATTGCATTCCACACTATTGCATTGCATTCCAAATGAATCCATTCCTTTGAATTCCATTCGATTCCATTCCAATATATCATTCCCATTCTTTAACAAAACATTCCATACCATTCTTCAAATTTCGTTTCTATTAATCATCATGGAACTTCATACCATAACATTCCATTCCATTATACAACATTCCAATCCATTTCAAACATTCTATTTCATTCCATTCCATAAGATTCCATTCCAATGTACAAAATTCCATTCCATTCCTTTGACTTCCATTCCTTTCCCAACAATCTCTTTCCTTCTGCAACATTCCATTACATTCCACCTCACTCCATTCCAAAATATAGCATTCCATTCCATAACATTTGACTCCATTTTAAAACGTTATTCCAATTACTACCTAACAGTCCATTCCATTCTTCAAAATTCGCTTCTATTAAGCAACATTCCACTTCATACCATAACATTCAATTCCATTACCCAACATTCCATTCCACTTAAAACATTCTAATTCATTCTATTGCATAACATTCCGTTCCAGTCCACAAGACTCCATTTCATTCCTTAACGTTCCATTCCTTTCCTCAACATTCTATTCTTTTCCATAACATTCCATTGCATTCCATTGAATTCCCTTCCATTCCACAACATTCGATTCCATTCGATAACATTGAGTTTTTCCCAACACATTATTCACATTCTGTAACATAATATTCCATTACATTCATTAAAATTCGGTTCTACTACACTACGTTCCACTTCTTGCCATAAAATTCCATTCGAATACACAACATTCCAGTCAATTTCAAACATTATATTTCATCCGCTTCCATAAGATTCCATTCCAGTCCACAAAATACCATTCCATCCCTTTTTCTTCCATTCCTGCCCCAACACTCTATCCTTATCCTCAAAATTCTATTCCATTCCACAACATTCCATTCCTTTTATAGCATACTATTTCATTCTATTGCATAACATTCCATTCCAATCCACAAATTATATTCCATTCCTTTAAACTCTATTCTTTTATCCAAATTTCTATTACATTCCACAACACTCCATTGCATTCCACCGAATTCCATTCTTGTATATAACATTACATTCAATTCCACTATTTTCCATTCCATTGAATAACATTCAATTCCATGCCAACACATTATTCTCATTCTGTTACTCAACATTCCATTCCATTCATTAAAATTCTCTCCTATTAATCAACATTCCGTGTTATACCATAATATTACACTCGATTACACAACATTCCATTTCATTTCAAACACCTTTTCATTCTATTTCATAGTACTCCATTCCAATTTACAAAATTCCATTAAATTCCTTAAACTTCCATTCCATTCAGAAATGTTCTCTTCCTATCCACAACATTCCATTGCATTCAACAGCATTCCATTCCATTCCTTAACTTTCCATGCAATTCCCCAACATTCAATTCCATTCCATAATATTTGTTTCCATTGAACACATTACTCCATTTCTGTAACCTTATGCTACATTCCATTCATTAAAATTCGGTTGTATTAATCTACATTCCACTTCATACCATAACATTCCATTTGATTATACAACATTCCAATCGATTTGAATCATTCTATTATATTCTCTTGCATAAGACTCCATTTCAATCCAAATATTTCAATTGCATTCTTTAAAATTTCATTCCTTTCAGCAACACTCTATTCCTTTCTGCAACATTCTGTTGAATTCCAAAGTGCTCCATTCCATTCCATAACATTCGATTTCATTCCAACACATTATTGCCATTCGGTTGCAAACATTCCTTTCCACACATTAAAATGTTGTCCTCTTAATGAACATTCCACTTCACAGCATAACATTCCATTCTTTTACACGACATTTCTTTCCTATTCATTGTATTTCATTCTGTTGCATAAGATTCCGTTCTAATTAACAAAATTCCATTTCATACTTAACCTCCATTCTTTTCTCCAACATTCTATTCCTTTTAAGAACATTCCATTGCATTCGACAGCATTCAATTCCATTCCTTTCACCAACATTCTATTACTTTCCACGACTTTCCATTGCATTTCACATGAATTCCATTCCATTGCATAATATTCTATTCAATTCCACGACACTCCATTACATTCCATAACATTCGATTCCTTTCCAGCAAATTATTGCCGTTCTGTTACCTAATATTCCATTCCATTCATTTAAATACTTTTCTATTAATCAACATTCCACTTCATAGCATAGCATTCATTCGATTACACAACATCCCATTCAATTGCAAACTTTGTATCTCCTTCCATTGCATAAGATTCCAATCCAACCCACAAAATTCCATTGCATTCCTTCAAATTCCATTCCTCTCCGCAACGTTCTATTCCTTTCCACAACGTGAAACTGCATTCCACAGCATTCCACTCCATTACATAACATTCGATTTCCTTCAAAAACGTTATTCTCGATCTGCTACATAATATTCCGTTCCATTCATTAAAATTCACTTCTATTAAACAACTTTCTACTTCATACCCCAAAATTCCAATCGAATATACAACATTCTATTGAATTTCAAATGCTGTATGTCATTCTATTGCAAAATATTCCATTCCAATCCACGAAATTGCATTCCACTCCTAAACGCCCCATTGCTTTCCCTAAGGTTCTTCATTTTTCCACTATATTCCATTGCATTCCAAATCAATCCATTCCTTTCCATTCCATTCCAACATATCTTTCCCATTCTTTTACAAAATATTCCATACCATTTTCAAAATTAAGTTCTATTAATCAACGTTGCACTTCATACCATAATATTCCATTCGATTATTCAACATTCCAGTCCATTTCAATCATTCTACTTCATTCCATTCCAAAAGATTCCATTCCAATCCACAAAATTCCATTCCATTCCTTTGACTTCCATTCCTTTCCCAACACTCTCTTTCTTTCCACAACATTCCACTACATTCCACAGCATTGCATTGCACAATATCGCATTCCATTCCATAACATTTGTCTCCATTCGAACACGTTATTCCGACTATTACCTAACAGTCCATTCCATTCATCAAAATTCGGTTCTATTAATCAACATTCCACTTCATACCATAACATTCAATTCCCTCACACAACAATCCATTCCGCTTAAAAATTCTATTTCCTTCTATTGCATAAATTTCCGTTCCAGTCCCCAAGGTTCAATTTCATTCCTTAACGTTCCATTTCTTTCCTCAACATTGTATTATTTTCCACAACATTCCATTGCATTCCATTGAATTCCCTTCCATTCCATAATATTCAGTTCTTCCCAACACATTATTCCCATTCTGTTACATAACATTTCATTCCATTCATTAAAATTTGCTTCTTCTACATTACAATCCACTACATGCCATAACATTCCTTTCGATTATACAACATTCCAGTCCGTTTCAAACATTCTATTTCATCCACTTCCGTCAGATTTCATTACAATCCACAAAATTCCATTCCATTACTTTAACTTCCATTCCTGTCCCAACCTTCTGTTCTTATCCTCAACTTTCTATTCCATTCCACAACATTCCATTCCATTCCACAACAAAGCATTCAATTCCATAACATTCGACTCCATTCGAACACGTTATTATGATTATTACCTTACATTCCATTACATTCTTCACAATTCAGGTCTACTAATTATGATTTCACTTCATACTATACATTCCATTCCATTACACAACATTCCATTCAATTTAAAAGATACTATTTCATTCTGTTGCATAACATTACATGCCAATCCAAAAAATTCCATTCCATTCCTTAAACTTCCATTCCTTTCCAAACATTCCGCTCAATTCCACAACATTCCATTCCATTTCATTACATACAATACATTCCCAACACATTATTCTCGTTCTGCTACAAATTATTCGATACCATTCATTAAAATTCGGTTCTATTAATCAAAATTCCACTTCATACCATAACATTCCGTTCTTTTACACGACGTTTCTTTCCTATTCATTCTATTTCATTCTGTTGCATAAGACTCCATTCTAATTAACAAAATTCCATTTCATACTTAACCTCCATTCCTTTCTCCAACATTCTATTCCTTTTAACAACATTCCATTGCATTCGACAGCATTCAATTCCATTCCTTTCCCCAACATTCTATTAGTTTCCACTACTTTCCATTGCATTTCACATCATTCCATTCCATTGCATAACATTCGGTTCAATTCCACAACATTCCAAAACATTCCATAACATTCGATTCCATTCCAACAAATTATTGCCATTCTGTAACCTGGCATTCCATTCCACTCATCGAAATTCTTTTCTATAAATCAACATTCCACTTCATAGCATAGCATTCATTCGATTACACAACATCACATTCAATTGCAAACATTGTATCACTTTCCAATGCATAAGATTCCAATCCAACCCACAATATTCCATTGCATTCCTTAAAATTCCATTCCTTTCCCCAATCTTCTTTTCCTTTCTTCAACATGACACTGCATTCCACAGCATTCCACTCCATTCCATAACATTCGATTTCCCTCAAAAACATTATTCTCGATCAGTTACATAATAGTCCTTTCCATTCATTAAAATTCACTTCTATTAAGCAACATTCTACTTCATACCACGAAATTCCAATCGAATATACAACATTCTATTGCATAAGTTTCCATTCCAATCCACGAAATTCCTTTCCACTCCTAAACGTCCCAATGCTTTCCCTAACGTTCTACTTTTTTCCACTACATTCCATTGCATTCCACACTATTGCATTGCATTCCAAATGAATCCATTTCTTTGAATTCCATTCGATTCCATTCCAATATATCATTCCCATTCTTTAACAAAACATTCCATACCTTTCTTGAAATTTCGTTTGTATTAATCATCATTGAACTTCATACCATAACATTCCATTCCATTATGCAACATTCCAATCCATTTCAAACATTCTATTTCTTTCCATTCCATAAGATTCCATTCCAATGTACAAAATTCGATTCCATTCCTTTGACTTCCATTCCTTTCCCAACACTCTCTTTCCTTCTGCAACATTCCATTACATTCCACCTCACTCCTTTCCAAAATATAGCATACCATTCCATAACATTTGACTCCATTTGAAAACGTTATTCCAATTACTACCTAACAGTCCATTCCATTCCTCAAAATTCGGTTCTATTAAGCAACATTCCACTTCATACCATAAAATTCAATTCCATTACCCAACATTCCATTCCACTTAAAACATTCTAATTCATTCTATTGCATAACATTCCCTTCCAGTCCACAAGACTCCATTTCATTCCTTAACGTTCCATTACTTTCCTCAAAATTCTATTCTTTTCAACAACATTCCATTGCATTCCATTGAATTCCCTTCCATTCCACAACATTCGATTCCATTCGATAACATTGAGTTTTTCCCAACACATTATTCACATTCTGTAACATAATATTCCATTACATTCATTAAAATTGGGTTCTACTACACTACATTCCACTTCTTGCCATAAAATTCCATTCGAATATACAACATTCCAGTCAATTTCAAACATTATATTTCATCCGCTTCCATGAGATTCCATTCCAGTCCACAAAATTCCATTCCATCCCTTTGTCTTCCATTCGTGCCCCAACACTCTATTCTTATCCTCAAAATTCTATTCCATTCCACAACATTCCATTCCTTTTATAACATACTATTTCATTCTATTGCATAACATTCCATTCCAATCCACAAATTATATTCCATTCCTTTAAACTCTATTCTTTTATCCAAATTTCTATTACATTCCACAACACTCCATTGCATTCAACAGAATTCCATTCTTGTATATAACATTACATTCAATTCCACTATTTTCCATTCCATTGAATAACATTCAATTCCATGCCAACACATTATTCTCATTCTGTTACTCAACATTCCATTCCATTCATTAAAATTCTCTTCTATTAATCAACATTCCGTGTTATACCATAATATTGCCCTCGATTACACAACATTCCATTTCATTTCAAACACCTTTTCATTCTATTTCATAGTACTCCATTCCAATTTACAAAATTCCATTAAATTCCTTAAACTTCCATTCCGTTCAGAAATGTTCTCTTCCTATCCACAATATTCCATTGCATTCAACAGCATTCCATTCCATTCCTTAACTTTCCATGCAATTCCCCAACATTCAATTCCATTCCATAATATTTGTTTCCATTGAAACACATTACTCCCTTTCTGTAACCTTATGCTCCATTCCATTCATTAAAATTCGGTTGTATTAATCTACATTCCACTTCATACCATAACATTCCATTTGATTATACAACATTCCAATCGATTTGAATCATTCTATTATATTCTCTTGCATAAGACTCCATTTCAATCCAAATATTTCGATTGCATTCTTTAACATTTCATTCCTTTCAGCAACACTCTATTCCTTTCTGCAACATTCTGTTGAATTCCAAAGTGCTCCATTCCATTCCATAACATTCGATTTCATTCCAACACATTATTGCCATTCGGTTGCAAACATTCCTTTCCACTCATTAAAATGTTGTCCTCTTAATGAACATTCCACTTCACAGCATAACATTCCATTCTTTTACACATTTCTTTCCTATTCATTCTATTTCATTCTGTTGCATAAGATTCCGTTCTAATTAACAAAATTCCATTTCATACTTAACCTCCATTTTTTTCTCCAACATTCTGTTCCTTTTAAGAACATTCCATTGCATTCGACAGCATTCAATTCCATTCCTTTCAC
>JAVSCE010009869.1:0-70682 GCA_032199065.1 Smutsia gigantea
AAGGTTCCCCAAGGAGAGGAGCAGCCCCCTCCCCAGGTCATGGAGCTCTCTATGGTCTGCCCCTATACTCAGGCTGAGTTGGTCGATTTGGGCTCCCAATTTAGGCAGAAGCCTTCCGAGTCAATGTCAGCTGGCTCCTGCATCTGTGGAACTTAGGGGTTAATGGAATTGTTCTGTTGTGGTCAGAGATGGGAAAGCTGTCTTCCCTGACAGTGCAGCCTGCCTGAGGCAGCGATTACAAAATCCACATCATACCCCAGGAAGTCACACCCTCCTCGATTGGCTCATGGCTGCACTTCATGATGTGTGGCCCAATCCAAGTGATCTACCATCCTCTCCTGTTAGATGGCAGAAGTATGCTTAACTCCAAAAGGTGCTACGAGTGCTAGGCATGAGAAATGCCATCTATATTCCAGAGAATTGTGGCCCAGATGTAGAGATTTTCACTACTGGATGAGGAATATTGTACTTCAAATGGCTCCTACATCCGCCTTTGGGTCTCTAGTGGCCATTCTTTCCCCTCACTTAGGGTATCCCATGAATGAGGTGACACATACAGTAGCAGACTTAGGAGAGTCTGAAGCCATGAGAATTTGGAAAGAAGTAAGACCTGTTGCTCACAAGAAGAATTTACAGGGCCCCCTGAAGGTTACGAGGACCCAGATGTGGGTTGATTTAATATAGGCAGGAGCAAATGGAAAGAAATTAGATGGGAAGTCAAATAGGATCTTACTAGAGCTATGACAAGAGCTGAAAACAGAGCAGCAGTTCCAGCCATTAAGACCAAAGAGGCAGATATCAGAGACAGAGCCAGGAGTCCAGCCTGTGTGTTTGCAAGACTTCCTGCTGGAAAGCGAGCCAACCTTACTTGATCCCACACTGAAAGGTGATTGGGGAGCACAGTTTATCTGAGTGGAAGGTCAAGGTACCTGCCCTGAAGGATCAGGGGGAGACTTGAGGCCACATGTTGAAATAGCTATCGGTAGTACCCCAGTGACCATACAACGTGTCCTGGCTCTGGTGGACACAGGGGCTGAATGCTCACTGATTCATGATAACCCTGAGTAGATCCCCGGGACCACCACTATGATAGACGGATATGGGGTGATGGCTATCAGAGTAAAAAAAGCCCAAATCCCTTTGTGAATAGGGTGTGTACCCCCAAAAGGGTATATCATGTATATATCTCCTCTCCCTGAGTATATTTTGGGGATTGATATCCTGCAGGGTCTTTGGTTGCGGACAACTGCAGGTGAATTCAGACTAAGAGTACGTGTGGTGAAGGCAGTTCTGAGAGACATGCTAGGCACCTGTCCAAAGCTTTGCCTATTCCTCGGCAGGTGACTAATACCAAACAGTACAAATTGCCTGGGGGCATAAAGAGATTGGAGAAACTTTCCAGGAGCTGGAAAAGGTGGGTATTTTAAAGCCCACCCATAATCCGTTTAATTCCCCAGTGTGGCCAGTAAAAAAGCCAGATGGCTCCTGGCATATGTGAATTATAGAGAACTGAATAAGGTCATACCCCTTATGCATGCTGTTGTGCCCTCTATTGCAGGCTTGATGGATACCCTCAGCATTGAACTAGGAACATCATTATGTGGTAGATGTTGCTAATGCCTTCTTTTGCATTGATATTGAGCAGGAAAGTCAGGAAGAGTTTGCCTTCACGTGGGAAGGACAGCAGTGGGCTTTCGCTGTCCTCCCACATGGATACCTCCACAGCCCCACCATCTGTCATGGACTTGTAGCCCTGGACTTGGCAACATGGGAGAAATCACCAGTGGTGCTGTTGTACCATTATATTGATGATGTTATGCTTACTTCTGATTCTTTTTCAGATCTAATAGGTGCAGCACCTAGACTGCTGCAATATATACAGGAGAAAGAATGGGCTATGAACAATACCAAGGTTCAGAGACCTGGTTTGTCTATCAAATTCTTGGGGGCCAACTGGTCGGGTAAGACCAAAGTGACCCCAGAAGCAGTTTTAAAGTCCAGGGCTTTCCGACCCGCACAACTGTAGCATTGCTACAGGATTTTATGGGTCTTCTAGGCTACTGCAGAGTGTTTATCCCGCACTTGGCACAAATTCTGAAGCCGTTATACCAGCTGGTATGAAAGGGCATCAGGTGGGACTGGGATGAGACATATGCATCTGCCTTTACTACAGCAAAACAGTCAGTCAAGGCCCTGTAGGCCTTGAGTGTGATAGACCCATCAAGGCCCTGTGAGCTGGACGTTCATGTCACTGAAGATGGCTTTGGCTAGGGTCTCTGGCAGGGCTTTGAACGAACTCGCCAATCCATTGGATTCTGGTCACAACTCTAGAAAGGGGCAGTGGTATGTTACACTTTGATAGAGAAACAACTGGTTGCCGTGTATCATGTCTTGCTTTCTACAGAACCCATCACTGGAATGGCCCTGATAAAGGTAATAACCACCTATCCTATTTTGGGGTAGGAACGAGACTGGACCGAAAAGCCAAAGAGTGGCCTGGCACAAAAACCCACACTAGTCAAGTGGGGTGTTTACCTACAATAGCATAGTGTCTCTTCTAGTAGCCCCTTGATTGAAGAACTCCAATGTTTGTTGGGGCTGGTGACATATAGTAGTAAAAAGCAGGAAGATCTTGCTTTTGCACCATTAGTAGCAGAGTCCCTATTTTAAGGGAAGAGCCCCTATACCCGAAGATGCATGGTACACAGATGTCTCCAGCCATGGGCAGCCCCCAAAATGGGGGGGCCATAGCTTTCCATCCTAAGACTGAGACAGTATAAATGGAAGATGGTGAGGAGAAGAGCAGCCAATGGGCAGAGTTGCAGGCCGTGTGGCTTGTAATCAGCCAGGAGGCCTCCCCTATAGTTGTCTGCAGTTACAGCTGGGCTGTCTATCAGTGCTTGACCCTGTGGCTACCAACCTGGTACCATGCCAACCGGCTGGTTGGAAACTGACCCCTTTGGGGACCAGAAATGTGGCAAGACTTATGGGCCTGTGGTCAGAATAAAATGATTACAGTATAACATGTGACAGGTCATTTCCCACTGGCATCACCAGGAAATGATGAAGCGGATAAATTGGCCCAGATACATTGGTTAGAAGGAAAGCCTGCCTCTGATGTAGCCCACTGGCTTCATCAGCGTTTGCTGCATGTGGGGCGAAAGAAAATATGGGTTATAGCCTGTTGGTGGGGCTTGTTTATGACCTATGAGGAAGTTAGTAGAGCCTGGCAGGAGTGTGTTGTGTGCTCCAGAAGGGACTTACACCGAGTTCCACAGCAACATGGGACAATAGCTAAGGGGCCTATATCCCTCGTCAGGTGCCAAAAGACTATATTGGTCCTCTACCTTTGTCAGAAGGATATCAATATCCAATGACCTGTGTGGACACAGCTACTGGACTTCTGGTTGCTTTTCCTACCTGCTATGCAGACCAGTGGATGACCAAAAGAGGCCTGGAGCGTCTCTTTGCTGCCTATGGCCGACCACAGTTTATTGAGAGTGATCACAGCACCCATTTTACTGGACATACACTGCAAGAATGGGTGCAACAGCTGGGAATCAAATGGAAGTTTCATGTGCCATACAATCCTACCACAGCAGGCATGATAGAGAGGCACAATGACTTGTTAAAATCCGGACTAAAGTCAGATACCAATACTCTGCAGGGATGGTCAGTCTGCTTATGGACTGTGCTACGGCATTTGAAGGAGAGACCCTAAAAGGAAGCCCTGAGCCCCATAGACATGTTAACTCATATGGCTGCTTCCCCTATACAACTGCAAGTACAAACCAAGGAAGAATCACTGAAGCCGAGGTTCGGCCACCAGAATAACATCTTCCTGCCAGCACCAACTGCACTGAACCCTGGAGACTCCATTGAGTGGATGAGGCCTTGGACCTTGTGACACATGGAGCTATTATGGCTGGCTCTCCTGGCACATTGGGGACAAGTCCTGGAAGCTGGCCTCCAGTGTATTCCTGGAATAACAGCATGGTTTCCAGCAAAGGTCACAGTAGTATATCATGGAAGGCCAGAAGATAGGAGGATCTTACCAGGGAGTTTTGTTTTATCATTATGGCCAGTGCATGCACCTCCATCAGCACTACATATAGACCCTTACGTAACCCCCATGGGGAAAGGAGTAAAATTATGGTATACAAGACCTGGAAAGGACTTCCTTCCTGCTACAGTGCTATAACAGGACCACTCTCTTGCATGCATCCTACCTGATGGACAACGTTTGCCTATGTCGGTGGCATTAAAACATGTGTCTTATTGCCCCTAAAGTCTTTGTTATTAAGAACCTCCTCTGGTTTGAAGATTATTATAATTTTTGTTAGGCTCCAAGTTGTTGTTATCCTCTGCTGCTGTTGTGGAATCTGGTTACAGTGCTCCAGCTTTCTCACACAGGGACCATTGCAGAAGATTGAAAGCATGTAGTTTGTAAGGCGAGAATCCTGGAATGGTCGAGTGTGGGTAAAGTGGGGTTCCTATGGCCAGGATCCTCACTGAACTTAAATGTAACTGGTGTGTTAATATGCTACCACTTCCATACCTTTAGGCAATAAGCCATTATTGTGTTAATGTAAGGAGTTCTGCCCAGTGCTCTGCCGGAACCTGGGTGGCGGGGCTGGAAGGCTGTAGGAGAGCAGAGCGGAGGCTGGAGTGGTGGAAGTGCTGAGGGACTGACCTGCCACCTCGAAATAAAGTTATGTATAACCATTTTACCCCAAGAACCCTTTGCTGTAAATTTCTTTAGTCACAGTGAATCTATAGTGAACTTGCCTGGGGCTGAAACTCATTTGCAAGACACACATTTTCTTATTTTTTCCAACTTTAATACAGTAATTTACATGTGAAATTGTATAAATTCAAGGTATATGATGTAGTGGTTTTATATGTGTATATGTTGCAAAATGAACAGAATACCTTTATTGAGGGGAAAATGCTTCATTTAACCTATAAAAATCTTCACTTAACATATATATAAAACTTCCATATGTCGATTATTGATTATCTGTGTTGTCAATTAAGAAGAGGGAAATGGTACAATAATCACTTGTGTTTATTGGGATCTTAGGAATTACAATCAGAATACATATTCAGGAGGAAACCTTGTATGCTTCCAAGGTGGGGAAGAGATTAAGATCTTTAACGACAAAACAAGGAACTCCAAGGGGACTCACATGGTTTGTTCTGAAATAATTATGATTGTCTATAGCTATATAAGCTACATTTATCTGTACATAAGTGGTTGCTAGGGTTATCACTAGGCACAGTTTCACTTTGTAGCACGCAGAGAAAGTTTTGGATGTTTGCTGATTGGTAGAATACAAAGTGAAAAATTTTTCCTAGAAAGGTAGTTTCAGAGAAGAGGATGTGAATAGGCCCCATTTCCTTAATGACCTTCGGACTCCATTTTAGTGTATAGTTTCAGTGACTTTACTAATTCTATTTTGTTCACATTTACAGTGTCATTGTTCTGTCTTCAAGCTTTGACTCTATTACTATTCTTAAGTTTGCATCACTTTATAGTATGTTAGTTTTTATGACAAGTGCTTCCTATTAATCTTACTTCTTAATACATTACCTGGTTATTCAATACAATTATGTATTTCTAATATTATTGAGCTATAAGCAAAAGAATATAAATATATATAATTACCTCCCATTCCTAAACAAAGTTAGCATTTCCTATATTTGTTCTATGCATAATTTATATATTTATAAATTATACAAAATAATAATTTTTAATTAGTATATAAATACCATAACTAAAATTTATAACATATAATTTATGTATATATAAATAACCTTTTTATGGCTACTACAGTTTTATTTGTCTGCTTTATAGAAAATGTACTTATTCTTACTTTACTGGTGTAATTGACATACAATGTTATATTAGTTTCATATAGGTAATGTACTGTTTCAGTATTTGTATATACACCATGATAATTCTACCTACCATCTGTCACTATATGAATTTTTTATATATTGTTAACTGTATTCCATATAACGTACTAATAATACACTCCTATGTATAAGACACTCCCACGTATAAGTGAAATCTTATAGTACATGTTTTTCTGTCTGACTTATTTAACTTACATTAATACATTCTACATGTGTTGTCACAAATGACAGTATTTCATTTTTTATGGCTCAGTAATATTGTGTATATGTACCACATCTTCTTTATCAATTCACCTATTGATGGACACTTAATTTACTTCCATATCTTGGCTGTTGTAAATAATGCTGCAGTGAACGTTGGGGTGTGTATATCTTTTGAATTAGTGTTTTCATTTTCTATGGCTAAATACCCAAAGTAGAATTTCTGGATCGTATTATTAATTTTTTGAGAAACTTCAGTAATGTTTTCCATAGTGTTAAGTTATATTACTCCAGCTTTGTTTTCATTTCCATCTGCATAGAATATTCTCTTCCATATGTTTACTTACAGTCTGTGTGTGTCTTTAGTTCTATAGCGACAATTTGTAGTAGGCAATGTATAGGAGTCTTTTCTTTTTTTACCCATTAAACAACCTTACATCTCTAAATTGGAACATTTATCAATTTACATTATAAGTAATTATTGACATGTATATACTAATTGTTATTTGAAATTGTATTCTAATTTTTATAATTCTTCACTTTTCTTTCTTCCTTTATGACTTGGTGACTTACCTTAAGGTTATATTTGTTTTCTATTCTCTTTATGTTTTATGTACCTATTATAGATATTGGTTTGCTGTAACCATGAGTTTCATATATTACATCCTGTATATGTAGCAGGCCATTTTAATTGGTAGTCATTCAAGTTCTCTAAAACCATTACATTTTTACTTCCTCCATTTTGGTTTCTATGTCACATTTTATATTTTGCTATTGTGTGTATCCCTTGACATCTTACTGTAGTTTTAGACGATTTAACTTCTGTCTTTTAATCAAAAACTGAGCTGTGCATGTGGTTGACTCATTTCCTTGGTTATATGTTTAGCAATAGCAGTGAGAGTTTTTTCTCCATTTTCTTCTTTTCAGTTATTGCCTTTTCTTTTCCACTAAAAAATGTTCCTTTAACATTTCTTGTAAGGCCAGTCTGTTATTGATGAATTCCTGTAGATTTGTTTAGGAAATTCCTTCACTCTCCTTCAGTTCTGAATGTTAACCTAGCAGTGTAGTGTATGCTTGGTTGTAATCAATTTTTCCTTTTCTTTCCCTTTTATCACTTTGAATATATCAAGCTACTCTCTTCTGGACTGGAAGTTTCTACTGAAAAGTCAGCTGATAGTCTTATTGCGTTTCCCCTGTATTTAATAAGATTTTTTTCTCCTCTGTGTTTTTTATTATTAGAGTATAATTGATATAAACTCTTATGAAGGATTCACAAGAAAATCAATGTGGTTATTACCTTGACACTTATTATCAAGTCCACACTAAAACCCATTGCAGTCACTGTCCATCAGTGTAGTAAAATGCCACAGAGTCCCTCTTTGTTTTCTCCGAGCTACACTATCTTCCAGGTGACCCCACACACACCATGTGCATGAATCATGATACTTCACAATTCCCTTCTCCTTCCCTATCCCCCCTTCCCCAAACCCTCCCCCTTGGTAACCACTTGTCCATTCATGGAGTCTGTGAGTCTGCTGCTATTTTGTTCCTTCAGTTGTGCTTCCTTGTTATACTCAACAAATGAAGGAAATCATTTGGTATTTGTCTTTCTCTACCTGATTTATTTCACTGAGCTTAATTCCCTCTAGCTTATTCTGTTTTTCAGATTCTCCCATTATGTTTAACCACTGAAACATTAATGATCATAAGTTTATATGTGGTTTTCTTTGTGTTTATTTTATCTGGGATCCTGTGCTTTATGTACTTGGATGTCTATTTCCCTCACTGGATTAGAGAAATTGAGACATTATTTCTTAGATTTTCTGTTCCTTTCACCCTCTCTTCTCCTACAAGGACCCCTACAAGGTGAATGCTAATACACTTGATATTATGCAGAGACGCCTTAAATTACCATCATTTTATTCTTATTATTATTTTTCTTATACCAATTGATTGATTTTCACTACCCTGTAATCCAGATCACGGATAAGTTCTACTGCATCCTCTAGTCTATTGTTGATTCCATTTATATATTTTGAATTCAATTGAATTCTTCATTTCTGATTTGTACTTTTTAATATTTTCTTACTTTGTGAAAGTTCTCTCTGAGTTGATCCATTCCTCTCGTGATTCAGTGAGAGTTTGGATGAATATTGCTTTAAACTTTTCTTTTTTTTTTTAAGAATGGGAGTATTTTTGTTTTTATTTTTATTTTTTTTATTTTGGTATCATTAATCTACAATTACGTGTGTAACATTATGTTTACTAAACTCCCCACATCATCACGTCGCCCCCACTTACCCCATTACAGTCACTGTCCACCAGGGTAGTGAGATGCTATGGAATCACTACTTGTCTTCTCTGAGTTGTAAAGCCCTTCCTGTGCCGCCCAAACATTATGCATGCTAATCATAATGCCATTTTCCCCCTTGTAACTCCCTTCCCACCCATTCTCTCCACTCCCTTTCCCTTTGACAACTGTTAGTCCATTCTTGGGTTCTGTGAGTCTGCTGCTGTTTTGTTATTTCAGTTTTTTCTTTGTTCTTATAATCCAGAGATGAGTGAAATCATTTGGTACTTGTCTTTCTCTGCCTGGCTTACCTCACTGAGCATAATACACTCTATCTCCACCCATGTTGTTGCAAAAGGTAGGATTTGTTTTCTTCTTATGGCTGAGTAATATTCCGTTCTGTAAATGTACTGCATCTTCTTTATCCATTCATCTAGTGATGGACACTAAGGTTGCTTCCTTATCTTGCCTATTGTAAATAGTGCTGCAGTAAACAAAGGGGTGCATGTCTTTTTGAATATGAGATCTTGTATTGTTTGGGTAGAATCCTAGGAGTGGAATTCCCGGGTCAAATGATTTTTTTAGGAACTTCCATATTGCTTTCCACAATGGTTGAACTATCTTACAGTCTCAACAGCAGTGTAGGAGGGTTCCCTTTTCTCCACATCCTCGCCAACATTTGTTGTTGTTTGTGTTTTGGATGTTGTGTGTGAGGTGATATATAATTGTGGTTTTAATTTGCGTTTCTCTCATGATTAGTGACGTGCAGCTTCTTTTCATGTGCCTGTTGGCCATCTGAAATTCTTCTTTAGAGAAGTGTCTTTTCATGCCCTCTGCCCATTTTTTAATTGGATTATTTGCTTTAGGTTTGTTGAGGTGTGTGAGTTCTTTATATATTTTGGAAGTCAACCCCTTATCTGATGTCATTTATGAATATATTCTCCCATACTGAAGGAAGACTTTTTGTTCTACTGATGGTGTCCTTTGCTGTACAGAAGCTTTTCAGCTTGATATAGTCCCACTTGTTCATTTTTGCTTTTGTTTCCCTTGCCCGGTTAGATTTGTTCATGAAGAAGTCACTCATGTTTATGTACAAGAGATTTTTCCCTATGTTATTTTCTAAGAGTTTATGGTTTCATGACTTACAAACAGGTCTTTGATCCATTTTGAGTTTACTTTTGTGTATGGGGTTAGGCAGTAGTCCAGTTTCATTCTCTTACAGGTCACTGTCCACTTTTTCCAACACCAGCTGTGAAGAGGCTGTCATCTCCCCATTGTATATCCAAGGCTCCTTTGTCAAATATTAATTGACTGTATATGTTTGGGTTAATGTTTGGATTTTCTATTCTGTTCCACGGGTCTGTCGGTCTGTTTTTGTGCCAATGCCAAGCTGTCTTGATTACTCTGACTTTGTAGTAGAGCTTGAAGTCAGGGAGTGTAATTCCGTTTTATTCCTCCTTCTCAGGATTGCTTTGGCTATTGAGGGTCTTTTGTGGTTCCATATGAATTTTAGAATTATTTGGTCCAGTTCATTAAGAAAATTGACAGTATTTTGATAGGGATTGCATTGAATCTGTGGATTGCTTTAGGTAGTATACCCATTTGAAAATATTTATTCTTCCTAGCCAAGAGCATGGGATGCATTTCCATTTCTTTGTGTCCTCTTAAATTTCTTTTAAGAGTGTCTGGTAGTTTTGAGAGTATAGGTCTTTCACTTACTTCGTTAGGATTATTCCTAGGTATTTTATTCTTTATGTTGCAATTGTGAAAGGAATTGTTTTCCAGATTTCTTTTTCTGTTAACTCATCGTTAGTGTATAGGAAAGCAACAGATTTCTGTGGGTTAATTTTGTATCCTGCAACTTTGCTGAATTCAGATATTAGTTCCAGTGGTTTTGGAGTGGAGTCTTTAAGGTTTTTTATGTACAATATCATGTCATCTGCAAATAGTGACATTTTAACATCTTCTTTATCAATCTGGATGCCTTGTATTTGCTTGTTTTGTCCGATTGCTGTGTCTACGACCTCTAGAGTTTTGGCGAATAATAGTGGAGAGAGTGGGCATACCTGTCTTGCTCCGATCTTAGATGAAAAGCTTACAGCTTCTTGATGTTAAGTATTATGTTAGCTGTGGGTTTGTTATATATGGCCTTTATGATGTTGAGGTACTTCCCTTCTGTACCCATTTTGTTGAGAGATTTTATCATGAATGGATATTTAATTTTGTGAAATGATTTTTCAGCGTCTATAGAGATGATCATGTGGTTTTTCTTATTGTTGGTGTTGTGGATGATGTTTATGAATTTTCGAATGTTGTACCATTCTTCCATCTCTGAGATAAATCCCACTTGCTCATGGTGTATGATCCTCTTAATGTATTTTTCAGTTCTTTTTGCTAATATTTTGTTGAGTATTTTTGCATCTACGTTCATGAGGGATATTGGGATGTAATTTTCTGTTTTGGTGAGGTCTTTGCCTAGTTTTGGTATTAGTGTTATGACAGCTTCATTGAATGAGTTTGGAAGTATTCCCTCCTCTTCTATATTTTGGAAATCGTTAAGAAGAATGGGTATTATTTCTTCTCTATATGTCTCGTAAAATTCAGAGATAAATCCATCTGGCCCGGGGGTTTTGTTCGTATGTAGTTTTTTGATTACCAATTCAATTTCGTTGCTGGTGATTGGTCTGTTTAGTTTTTCTGTTTCTTGCTTGGTCAGTCTTGGAAGTTTGTATTTTTCTAAGAAGTCCATTTCTTCTAGGTTTTCCAGCTTAGTAGCCTATAGATTCTCATAGTATTCTCTTATAATTCTTTGTATTTCTGTGGGGTCTGTAGTGATTTTTCCTTTCTCATTTCTGATTGTGTTTATGTGTGTAGATTCTCTTTTTCTCTTAATGCATCTGGCTAGTGGTTTTTCTATTTTGGTTATTTTTTTCAAGGAAACAGCTCTTGGTTTCATTGATTTTTTTCTATTGTTTTATTCTTCTCTATTTTTTAATTTATTTTTTGATCTTTCTTATTTCTCTCCTTCTGGTGACTTTGGGCCTCATTTTTGTTCTTTTTCCAATTCCAAAAATTGTGCGTTTAGACTATTCATTTGTGATTTTTCTTACTTCTTTGCAGAGGCCTGGACTGCAATATACTTTCTTCTTAGAACTGTCTTTGCTGCGCCCCACAGATGTTGGGGCTTTCTGTTGTTGTTCTCATTTGTCTCCATATTTTGTTTGATTTCTTTTTTTAATGTGGTCATTTATCCATTGATTTTTTATGAGCATGCTTCTACGTCTCCATGTATTTGTGAGCCTTTTTGTTTTCTTTGTACAATTTATTTCCAGTTTTATACCTTTGTAATCTTATAAGTTGTTTGGTAGAATTTCTGTATTTTTGAATTTACTGAGGTTCTTTTTGTGCCCTAGTATGTGGTCTATTCTGGAAAATGTTCGATGTACACTTGAGAAGAATATGTATCCTGCTGCTTTGGGTGTAGAATTCTGTAGATGTCTGTTTGGTCCATCTGTTTTAGTGTGTTGTTCATTGCCTCTGTGTCTTTACTTATTTTCTGTCTGGTTGATCTGTCCTTTCGAGTGAGTTGTGTGTTGAAGTCTCCTAAAAGGAATGCACTGTATTCTAGTTCCTCCTTTAATTGTGTTAGTATTTGTTTCACATATATCGGCACTCCTGTGTTGGGTGCATATATATTTATAATGGTTACATTTTCTTGTTGGACTGACCCCTTTATCATTATGTCATGTCCTTCTTTATCTCTTGCTAATTTCTTAGGTTTCAAGTCTATTTTTTTCTGATACAGGTACTGCAACATCTGCTTTTTTCTCTTTGTTGTTTGCATGAAATATCTTTTTCCATCCCTGTACCTTTTGTCTCTGTATATATTTGGGTTTGAGGTGAGTCTCTTGTAGTCAGCATATGGATGGGTCCTACTTTTTATCCCTTCTATTACTCTGTCCCTTTTGATTGTTGTATTAAGTCCATTTACATTTAGAGTGATTATTTATAGATATTTATTTATTGCCATTGCTAGCTTCATTTTCATGGTTACCAGAGTTTCAAGGGTAGCTTCTTTACTCTCTGACAGTCTAACTCAACTTTTTTGTTAAGTTATTATAAACACTGTCTGGTGTTTCTTTTTTCTATCCCTTCTTATTCTTCCTCCTCAATTCTTTATATACTAGGTGTTTTATTCTGTACACTTTTTCGTTTCCTTTTGTTTTTGTGGATAGTTGGTTTTACTTTTAGCCTTTAGTTAGTATTTTGATGGTCTGTTTTATTCGCTGTGATTTTATTGTCTCTGGTAACATCTTTTTAGCCTTAGGAGTGCTTCCATCTAGAGCAATCCCTTTACGATATCCTGTAGAGGTGTTTTATGGGAGGCAAACTCCCTTATCTTTTGCTTGTCTGGGAATTGTTTAATCTCTACCTAAAATTTAAATGATAATCGTTCTGGATACAGTATTCTTGGTTCAAGGCCCTTCTGTTTCTTTACGTTAAATATATCATGCCATTCTCTTCTGGCATGTAATGTTTCTGTTGAAAAGTCTGATGATTTGTCTGATGGGTTTTCCTTTATAGGTGATCTTTTCTCTCTCTCCAGCTGCCTTTAATACCTTCTCCTTATCCGTGATCTTTTCCATTTTAATTATTATTTGTCTTTGTGTTGTCTTCCTTGAGCTCTTTTGTTGGGAGATCTGTGGGTTTCCATGATCTGAGAGACTATTTCCTTCCCCCGCTTGTGGAAGTTTTCAGCAATTATTTCTTCAAAGACATTTTCTATCCCTTTTTCTGTCTCTTCTTCTGGGACCTATAATGTGAATATTGTTCTGTTTGGATTGGTCACACAGTTCTCTTAATATTCTTTCATTCCTAGTGATCCCTTTTCTCTGTCGGCCTCAGCTTCTCTGTATTCCTGTTCTCTGATTGCTATTCCATTAACAGTCGCTTACATCTCGTCCAGTGTTCTGCTAAGCCCATTGATCGCTTGTCTCATTTCTGCACTTTTATTCAGTTCCCTCACTTCCTCCCTCAGCTCTTGCACATTTTTATGTAGATCCATCATCATGGTTATGACTTTTATTCTGAATTCTTTTTCAGGGATATTGTGCATGTCCATCCCATTAAGTACCCTCTCTGGGGTCTGGGTGAGTTTTGTTTGTACCATATTCCTCTGTTGTTTCATGGCAATAGAAGTGGCCTCTGGTAGTCACCATGTGTGTCAGCTAGGAGAACAAATTCCCTTCCTGCTTGTTCTTCTCCTTGCCCTTCTCAGAGTCCTGAGCTGTTTTCCAGCACACTGGGAGGCTGGCTCGGGAATAATGCCCTAAGCTGCCTTTGTGCTCTGTCACCCTCTTCTTAGCCTACAGTACTTCAGGGGCTTTCAGTTTCGCTTGGGTCATTCTGGTCCCTTGGTGCCTTCTGAACCTGGTTCTGGGGTCCTTCTGGTTTATCTGTGCACCAACCAGGATGTGATTCTGTGAGGATGCTTTGGGTGGCCCCACTCCTCCACTCTTCCACAGCAGCGTTGGCTCCACCAGACCCTTTGCACCTCTGGCCAGGTTGAGGGGAATAAATGGCAGGCTTCTGAATTCTGTGGGAAGCGTCCACATGGCTGCTTTGCCTAGCCACTGGCCACAGGGTCCCAAAATTCCCCAAGACTCCCAGCCCACTGGACCGAGTGCAATGGGACGATTTTGTTACCCTCTTGTGCCCTTGTCTCTTGAAGAGTTTCAAAAAGAAAGCACACCCTTTTCTTTTGTCCCAGGGTGCCAGGTGAGAGGACCCGGTTGTGTGCTTGTCTCAGATCCTGTCCTTCCTTTTCTCTAATCTCCGATACAGCACACGATGTGTGTCAGTGCTCCCGGTGCAGATCACCAGGGCTGGTTATTTACTCAACCTGTACCTCCCCGCTCTGAATCTTTTTCTCCCACTGGTGTGCTGGGGCCAGGGAGTGCTCAGGTCCTGCTGGGTCTAGGCTTTGTATCTTACACGCTTCATGAGGTGCTGAGTTCTCACAGATGTAGCTGTAGCCTGGCTGTTGTACTGTATCCTCTGGTCTCTCTTTTAGGAAGTTGTATTTGTTGTATTTTCACAAATATATCTGGTTTGGGGAGTAGATTCTCTCTGCCCTGCTCATGCCTCCATCTTCCCAGAAGTCTCTGCTTTGAACTTTTTATCTTTTACATTGTTTATCTCCAGTTTGTTTCCTGAGGTTTCCTCTTGTTTTATGTAGAACAAATTTTTATGTCTCCACATTTTGCTTAACTCTGTTCAACTCTATGTATTAAGTAGGTCAGTTATATTTCCCAGTCTTGAAGTAATATCTTTATATAGAAGGAAGACTGTAAGCCAAATAAGCCCAAATTCTTCTGGTCAGCTGAGCTATGTGCCCGAGGAGTGACACCTGTGTGGCTTGCATGCACCCTAAAGTTGTGGCTGAGTCATGATTGCTGTGGAACTTCGGTTGTGGTAACTGCCCATTGGCACAACTGGTTTCATGGTCTTGTGGCAACTTCCACAGTCACATCGACGTCTGTGTGTTTGGGACCTGGTGTTACTGCCTATGAGGCCCAGCTTCAATGGTTGCAGTGATTCTTATGTGGAGGAATAACCGACCATGGGATTAGGGGTTCTTTTGCTGTTCTCTTTTTGTTACCAAGTCTGCCTGCTGTGAGTGATGAGACAGTAAGACTCCTGGGGGCTGCTTGGGTCCAGATGGAAAGGTTGGGCTGGCAAATCCACAAAGGAATGTCAAGGTGGACTTAGCCATCCTAAGACAGTAGATGGAGAGTGCCAGAAATGATGCTTGCCATGGTTGATAGACTTAGTTGTAGAGAAAGTGACAAAGCTGCCCAGAGTGTTTCCATCCCTGGGGAAAATTCCATAGATCCCTGCCCCTCTGGCACATGCCCTACAGTTAGCCATTGGATCTTCTTGTTAGACACCAAGCACTTTTCAAGCTGTTGCCTCTACATGGGGTCTCAGAGCATGTGAGATTGTATGCATGGCCTCTAAGAGTGGAGTCCCGATTTCCAACTTCCCTGCAGTTGTCTTGGACTTAAGCCCAATAGGTTATCAAAGCCAAGTGCTATGAAGCTCATCTTCCCAGAGCAAGTCCCCTGGGCTGCAGAGACCAATGCAGTCTCAGCCACCCTTTCTCTACATCAGTGATATCCCTTTTACTGGTGGGTTTCTGCAGGAGTGTGGGTCCCAACAGACTGATAATTCATCGTTCTTTCCCATCTTAGTGTGGCTTATTCTTTATAATATTTTTTGTATGTGATCTGTACTGCTATTGTTCAGTTCATTCTTAGAGATAGTTGTTGTATGTGTAATTGTAGATTTTGTTGTGTCTGTGAGAAGAGTGAGTTCAGGATTTTCTACCCCCATTCTTGATCCCACCTCCCATCAGGTACATGTTTAATTGAAAAAATATGAGAGTTAACTTTTTATATCACTATTTTTTTCTTCATTATATGGAAGAATAGAGGTTTTAATCAGTTCCCCTTTTGACAATCTCTTGAGTTGCTTGTCACTAGTGTAAATATGTGAATGTTTCTCCACAATATAGGAGAAATCATTGTCAAACAATATATCTGATAATGGTTTAAAATCCATAATATATCTCTTACATCAAGCTGAAAGTTAACAACTTGTAAGAGAGGAAACATATTCTAATTTTCACCCTTAATCCATTATTGTCCATGAATGGGTGTTCATTATTTCCCAATATGTTCTTCATATATATTTGGGTATACCTTTTCTTTCTTAACTCCTTGTTACACCTACATATCAAGTATATGCTTGTTTCATAAATGGAGTAGGGTTTATATGATAAATAACTAATGAAGGAATCCATCTGGGCTTTGGAATTCTCAACAGTAGACTCAATGTTGTATATAGATTCAGAGTATTCAAATTTTCTCTTTCTGCTTTGGAAATTTTTATGAGTTGTGTTTTTAAGAAAATTATCCATATCATCTGAACTGTCAGGGTTATTATCATTATTGAAGCAGACTTATTTCTACTGAAGTATTGCTGATATCCAACATTATATTAGTTTAAGTATAAAACCCTGCGATTCAACAGTTCCACATATTATTAAATCCCTACCATGAATAGAGCAGTTTACTATCTGTAAAATAGAAAGATGTTACAGAATAATTGACTATTTCCTCCATGCTTCACTTCCATCGCTGTGAGCAGCTCATAGTATGGTTAATGTTTCTGTGCCTCTTCATCCTCTTCACACACATCAATGACTCAACCAATCCCTCCTCCATGGTAACCACCAGTCACTTCTTAGTGTCTATGAATCCACTGTTTTGTATTTTTTGTTTAGTTTTGGGTTTGGATGCCACATGTAATTGAAATCTTTTCAGTCAGAGGTTTTGTTTTCTATGGGTTAATTCCTAGAACTGGAGTTACTTGTTCATATGGTATTTCTATTTTTAGTTGTTTGAGGAACATCCATACTGCTTTCAATAGTGGTAGTACCAATTTACATTCTTGTGAACAGTGTAGGAGGTTTCTCTTTTCTCCACACCCTTGCCAACACTTATTGTTTATCATCTTTTGGGTAGAGGTCATTTTAACTGGGGTGTGGTGATATCTCATTGTGGTTTACACTTGCATTTTCCTGATTATTAGTGATGTGGAGCAACTTTCTATGTGCCTGTTGTTCATCTGTGTGTTTGCTTTGGAGAAATACCATTTCAGGTCACCCCATTTGTTAGTCGAGTTATTTATTTTTTCGTGTTGAGTTATATGAGTTCTTTTTCTCTCTTTTGAGAGTTATCACTGCAGGAAGATTTTATTTAGCACAACTTAATATTGAGAGTAGGAATCCAACTCACAGCACCAAATGTTATGGATGGAGCTTGTTTCCCTCAATTCTTGTCCCAATTGAAATAAAGAATTGAAAGGCAAAGACAAAATTGTGAATAAGAGCGTATGTTTTATTTTAATACACTCCCATTGGAAAAGTGAGCTACAGTCAAGGTAGACAAAGGTCTCATATAAGTTCTTTAAATGTTACGTATGTTAAAACTTTATCAGGTAAATCACTTATGATTATATTCTTCTATATGATATGCAGCCTTTTTGTTCTGTTTATTGTTTCCTTTACTTTACAGAAACTTTTTCATGTGATGTGGTCCCATTTGCTTAATTTTGCTTTTGTTTCCCTTGCCTGGGAAGACATATCCAGAAAAAACTGCTCATGCTGAAGCTCAAGAGATTTTGGTCTATATTTTCTTCTAAGAATTTTATAGTTTCATGTATTATATTTAGTTCTTTAATCCACTTTGTTTTACTTTTGTGTATGGAATTAGATGAAGCTAGTTTCATTCTCTTGCATGTAACTGTCCAGTTTTTCTAATACAAGTTATTAAACAGACTGTCTTTTTCCCACTGTATATCCATGGCTCTTCTGTCATATATGAATTGACCATATATGCCTGGATTTATTTCTGAGCTCTCTGTTCTGTTCCATTGATTTATGGGATTTTTTGAGCTACTGCTGTGCTGTTTTAATCACTCTAGCTTTGTAGCACAGCTGGAGAAAAGGGAATGTGATACCCCAGCTTTTTTCATTCTCAGGCTTTATTTGGTCATTCAGGGTCTTTTTTGTTTCCACATGAATTTAAGGATTATTTATTCTAGTTCATGGAAAAATGCCATTGGTATTCTAATAGGGATTACATTGAATCTGTAAATTGCTTTAGGCCAGATGGTGATTTTGACAATATGAATTCTTCCTATCCATGAGCACAGGATACATTTCCCATTATTTATGTCTTCTTTAATTTATCTCATCAGTGTGTTATAGTTTTCAGAGTACAGATTAGTTTTATTACTATGTATTTGATTTTGTTTGATGCAATTGTAAGTTGAATCGCTTTCCTGGTTTCTCTTTCTTCTTTTTCATTGTTATTACATAATAATGCAACAGATTTCTGCATATTATTGTGTATCCTTCAACTCTGCCAAATTCAGTTATTTGTTCTGAAATTTTTTTGTCGATTCTGTAGGTTTGTCTATATTTGGCTTGATTCAGCTACAAATAGTGAGTTTCACTTCTTTACAAATTGGAATGCCTTTTATTTCTTTATCTTGCCTGATTGCAGTGGGTAGGATTCCACTGTAGAGCTTTTAATAGTTTTCCTTTCATTGTTTTTGGTGCGTATATGTACTACACCAATTTTTCTTTTTTTCTGCTATTTGTTATTCCGGTTTGTTCTTTGTCTTTTTTCATAATGGTAAATTTTATCTGGTTTATTAATATTTCAGAAAGGGTCACTGTTTGTGTCTTTTATCTACGTTGTTATAATTTCATTTAGTACTTTTTCACTTTTCTTTTAATTATTTTATTATTCCTTTCACCAAGAGTATTTTAAAGAAAATATCATGGCACCATATAGCAACTTAATAAGTTGTAATTTATCTGATATAGAATACTAGCTTCCATTTCTTATGCATCAAATATTCAAAACAGTCACTAATATTATCAACATGAATTATATGCTCCTTTATATCAAAGCTTCTGGAATAACCTCACTATGATATTTTGAATTTTTTGTGGCATGATCATGTGTCTGATGTTTTGTTGTGTACTGACATAGTTTTATCACTTTATCATCCTGTTCAACAAGGCAGTCCTTGTTCTGGGTTATACTTCATCATTGTATCACCATATATTTCATCCTTGCAATGACTCTGCTCTTCGTAAAATTCCTCTTGCACTGAAGTTGATATTTCCCTTTCCTTACTGTAATCTTATATTTAAGAATGTTTAATGTCACCATGGCAATAACAACCACTTTCAATAGTGGATACCAGTCCTTATGCTATCTACTCACTTTCCACTGCACAGGCACATGCTTACACACATGTAGGAATGTAGCCACAATTATGTGTACTGGTATAGGGTGACCACTTGTGTGCAAATCCATGGATGTGGATGTGAAATCAGTACCCAAACTGCCACCATGAGAATTAAATTTCGGGTGAGAACTACAGCTAATGCTCTGTGTCATTTTTCAGTCTTACCAAATCCAGTGTGAACTTGCAAAGAACTGAAATCCTGAGATACACCTGAGCAAAGTGAATCGATTTTGCTTAAAGAAACCACTTTCTTTCAGTTTCTTTTCTTTCTTCTCCTTCTTTCTTTTTTTTCTTTCTTTATTTTTCTTTTCTTTTCTCTTTAAAAGTCTTAAAGAGGCCACCTGACATATGTGGCAAATCCAGTGACCACTTCTATTGCATGAAAAGACAGAGGAATATGGTACAAATAAAAATCGCCCAGACCCAGACAACACCAAACAGGGAACCTGAAGAGATGGAAGTGCACAACCTTCCTGAAAAAGAATTCAGGACAAAAGTCATAACCATACTGATGGATCCACAGAGAAATTGACAACAGCTGAGAGAGGAAGTGAGGGAAGTGAGGAAAGACAATGCAGAATTTAGACAAGTGATTGACGGGCTTAACAGCAAATGGGATGAGATGCAAGAGACTGTTAACGGAATAGAAATCAAAGAACAGGTATACAGAGAAGCTGAGGCAGAGAGAGATAAAACGTTCTTTAGGAATGAAAGAATATTAAGACAACTGTGTGATCATTGCAAATGGAATAATATTCACATTATAGGAGTACCAGAGGAAGAAGGGAGAGAAAAAAGGATAGAAAGTGTCTTTGAAGAAATAAATGCTGAAAACTTCACCATGTTGTGGAAGGAAATAGTCTCGCACTCCTGAGAAGCCCACAGATCTCCCAACACAAGGGAATCAATGAAGACAACACCAAGACACATAATAATTAAAATGGCAATAATAAAAGATAAAGACAGAGTATTAAAGGCAATTAGAGAGAGAGAAAAATCACCTACAAAGGAAAACACATGAGACTATCATCAGTCTTCTCAACAGAAACCTTACAGGCCAGAAGAGAATAGCATGATATATTTAATGTAATGAAACAGAAGGGACTCAAACAAAGAATATTGCATGCAGCACAATTATCATTTAAATATGACAGAAGGATTAAACAATTTCCAGGCAAGCGAAAGCTGAGAGGTTTGCCACTCATAAACAACCTATACAGGAAATCCTAAATGGACTGCTGTAGAGGGAAGCATTCCCTAAGCCTAAAAAGGTGTCAGCAGAGAAAATAAAATCATAACAAAGAAAGCAGAACTTCCAAACACAATCTAAAGACAAACAATAAAACACCTAGTATATAAAGAATGGTGGAGGTAGAATAAGAAGGGAGAGAAATAAAGAAACATCAGACGGTGTTTACAATAACTTAAAAAGAAAATTAAGTTAGACAGTTAGATAGCAAAGAAGTAACCCTGGAACCTATGGTAACCATGAATCTAAAGCCAGCAGTGGCAATAACTACATATGTATCGATAATCACCCAAATTGTAAAAGGATTGAAAGCACCAATCAAAAGATACAGAGTAACAGAATGGATAAAAAAGAAAAACCCCATCTATACACTGCTTACAAGCGACTCACCTCAAACCCATAGATATACACAGAGTAAAAATGAAAGGATGGAAAAAGATATTTCATGCAAACAACAAAGGGAAAAAAGCAGGAGTTGCAGGACTTAAAATAGACTTCAAAACGAAGAAAGTAGCAAGAAATAAAGAACGACATTACATAATGATAAAGTGGTCAGTCAAAAAACTATATAACCATTATAAATATATATGCCCGCAACACATGAGTGCCAGGATATGTGAAACAAATACTAACTGAATTAAAGGAGGAAATAGAAAGCAATGCATTCACTTTAGGTGACTTCAACACAGCAGTCACTCCAAAGGACAGATCAATCAGACAGAAAATAAGTAAAGTCACAAAGGCAATGAACAGCACACTAGAAGTGGTGGACCTAACAGATATCTACAGAACTCTGCACCCAAAAGCAAAAGGATACACATTCTCCTAAAGTGCACATGGAAAAGTTTCCAGAATATACAACATACTAGGCCATAAAAAGAAACTAAATAAAATCAAAAATATTGAAATTCTACCAAACAACATCTCAGACCGCAAAGGTATAAAACGGGAAATAAATTTAGAAATAAGTCTAAAAGGCTCACAAACACATGAAGGCTTAACAATATTCTCCTAATTAAACAATGGGTTAATGACCAAATCAATAGAGACATCAAAGAATACATGGAGACTATTGACAATAACACAAAGCCACATCTGTGGGACGCAGCAAAGGCAGTTATAAGAGGAAAGTGTATTGCAATCCAGGCCTATTTAAAGAAGGAAGAACATTCCCTTATGAATACTATAAAGACACAGTTATTGAAATTGGAAAACGAACATAAAATGAGGCCGAAAGTCACAAGAAGGAGGGACATAATAAAGACCAGAGAAGAAACAAATAAAATTGAGAAGAATAAAACAATAGAAAAAATCAGGGAAACCAAGAGCTAGCTCTTTGAAAAAAAAACAAAATAGAAGAAACCCTAGCCAGATTCATTAAGAGAAAAAGAGAATCTTCACACATAAACAGAATCATAAATGAGAAAGGAAAAATAACGACGGACCCCACAGAAATACAAAGAATTATAAGACAATATTATGAGAATCTATATGCCAACAAGTTGGAAAATATAGAATAAATCTATAACTTTTCAGAAAAATACAACGTTCCAAGACTGACCAAGCAAGAAACAGAAAAATTAAGCAGACCAAACACAAGCAACGTAATTGAATTTGTAATAAAAAAATTACCCAAGAACAAAAACCCAGGACCAGATAGATTCACGTCTGAATTCTACCAGACATGCAGAAAAAAAAGAACAGGCAATCTCCTTAACGTTTTTCAAAAAATAGAAGAGGAGGGAATACTTCCAAACTCATTCTATGAAGCCAGCATCACTCGAAAACCAAAACCAGGCAAAGACATCAATAAAAAAGAAAATTACAAACCACTATCCCTGATGAACGTAGATGCAAAAATACTCAATAAAATATTAGCAAACTGAATTCAAAAATACATCAAGAGGATCATACAGCATGTTGAAGTGGGATTCTTCGCAGGGATGCAAGGATGGTACACCATTCGAAAATCCATGAGCATTATCCACCACATCAACAAAAAGAACAAAAACCATATGATCATCTCCATAGGTGCTGAAAAAGAATTTGACAAAATTCAGCATCCATTCATGGTTAAAGGTCTCCACAAAATGGGTATAGAGGGCAAGTACCTCAACATCATAACGGCCATATATGACATCCCCCAGCTATCATACTTAACAGTGAGAAGCTGAAAGCTTTTCATTTAATATCGGGAAGAAGACAGGGATACCCACTCTCTCCACTGTTATTCAACATAGGACTAGAGGTCCTACCCATGACAATCAGACCAAGCAAATAATACAAGTTATCCAGATTGGTAAAGAAGTCAAATTGTCACTATTTGCAGATGACCTGATATTGTACATAAAAATCCCTAAAACTCCACTCCAAAAAAACTAGAACTAATATCTGAATTCAACAAAGTTGCAGGATATAAAATTAACACCCAGAGATCTATTGTTTTCCCATACACTGACGATGAAGTAACAGAAAGAGAATTCAGAAAAACAACTACTTTCACAATTGCATCAAAACGGATAAAATATCTAGGAATAAACATAATGAAGGAAGTGAAAGACCTGTACTCTGAAAACTACAGGATTCTCCTAAGAGAAATTAAAGAGGACAGTAACAAATGGAAATTTATCCCATGCTCTTGGCTAGGAAGAATAAATATTGTCAAAATGGCTATACTACCTAAAGCAACCTACGGATTCAATGCAATCCCTATTAAACTACCAATAGCTTTCTTCAATGAACTGGAACAAATAGTTGTAAAATTCATATTGAACCACAAAGGACCTCAAATAGCCAAAGAAATCCTGAGAGGAAGGAGTAAAACGGGGAATTACGCTCTTTGACTTTAAGCTCTACTACAAAGCCACAGTAATCAAGACAATTTGGTATTGGCACAAAAACAGACCCACAGACTAGGGAACAGAATAGAAAATCCAAACATTAACCCCAACATATACAGTCAATTAACATATACGGTCAATTACATTTGATAAAGGAGACTTGGATTTACAATGGGGAGATGACATCCTCTTAAGCTGTTGGTGTTGCAACAACTGGACAACTACATGTAAGAGAATGAAACTGGACAATTGTCTAACCCCATACACAAAGGTAAACTCAAGGAGGATCAAATACCTGAATGTAATTCATGAAACCATAAGATTCAAAGAAAAATACAAAGGCAAAAATTTCTTGGACATAAACATTAGGGACTTTTTCATGAACATATCTCTCCAGGCAAGGAAAACAAAAGCAAAAATGAACAAGTGGGACTATATCAAGCTAAAAATCTTCTGTACAGCAAAGAACACCATCAGTAGAACAAAAAGAGATCCTACAGTATGGGAGAATATATTCATAAATGATGTATCCGATAAGGGGTTGACATCCAAAATATATTAACAACACAATCACCTTAACAAATAAAAAGCTAATAATCCAATTAAGAAAAGTGCAGACTACATGAATAGACACTTCTCCAACGAAGAAAATCAGATGGCCAAGAGGCACATGAAAAGATCCTCCACATCGCTAATCATCAGAGAAATGCAGAATAAAACCACAATGAGATATCACCTCACACCAGTGAGGATGGCCAAAATCCAAAACACAAACAACAACAAATATTGGCGAGGATGTGGAGAAAGGGGAACCCTCCTACACTGCTGGTCATAATACAAATTAGTTCAACCATTGTGGAAAGCAGTTTGAAGGTTCCTCAAAAAACTTAAAATAGAAATGTCATTTGACCCAGGAATTCCAATCCTAGAAATTTACCCTGAGAATGCAGTAGCCCAGTTTGAAAAAGACATATGCACCCCTGTATTTATTGCAACACTGTTTACAATAGTCAAGAAATGAAAGCAATCTCAGGGTCCAACATTAGATGAATGGAAAAAGAAGATGTGGTACATATACACAGTGGAATATTATTCAGCCATAGGAAGAAAACAAATCCTTCCATTTGCAACAACATGGATATAGGTAGAGGGTATTATGCTCAGTGAAATAAGGTAAGCCGAAAAAGACAAGTATCTAATGATTTCACTCATATGTGGAGTATAAGAACAAAGAATAATACTGAAAGAACAAAACAGCAGCAGACTCACAGAACCCAAGAGCGTACTAATAGTTACCAAAGGGAAAGCAACCCTGGAAGAATGGTGTGAGGGAGGGATAAGGAGGAAAAAAGGCCATTACAACTAGCAGACGTAATGTTGGGGTGGCACAGCTAGGGCTGTACAACTCAGAGATGACAAGTAGTGATTCTACAGCATCTCACTACGCTGATCTGCAGTAACTGAAATGGGTTGCTGGGGGGACCTGATGAAGGGGGTAGTTTAATAACCATAATATTGCACATGTAACCATAGATTAATGATACCAAAATAAATTCCTTAAAAATTTGCATTCTTGTGGTGTTTGGTTTGATAAATGCTAGTATCTTACATCCTGAAACTTGTCTATCACTGGAGGGCTCAGTGATACATTCTGCCTGGTTTGCCAAAGTTGAGTCAGGATATATATTGAGAAAAAACACACTAAGAACTTTTGTTTGAGAACAACGACAAAAAAAATCATTATTACACAGTAATACAAATCCCAAATGGGATTACTTTGTTCCAATGGACCCTTTTCAGTGTTCCCTTGAGGTGTTTTGATCTCTCTAACTTGATTATCATTTGGCTTCCCAGGAAGACCACTTAGTAAAATACGGGCAGGTGAAAAGCAGAGACCAAACTAAGATTTAAATAGTCTCTCATAGAACATAGGGAAAAACAGTTTGGAAGCAATTTAATTTTCTTAGTAACTTCATTGAGCTTGGGTCCCTGCCAGTTAAAGCCCTGCTCAGGATGTTCCAAGGGACTTGTTGGAGAGCTACAGTACAACAATTACAAAGTTATGATTAAATAAAGAAATTACAAGCAAGTGCATCTACAGTTTGAATCCCAGGAGAAGAGCTTGTTAACATATCCCTTGGGTTTCTAACTCAGTTCTCCCTGGCTTTCTGGACAGTAATTAAACCACATAGTCACTTAAGGGATAAATTGGCAACAGTGAAATCACAGAGAAACTTTCAGGAAAAGTTTTTCATTTTTGTTGGGATCAGATGCAATTCTCATATGTGATTCATAGACACACTGGTTATCATTAAGCACATTGTGTCTATTTACAAGAGCCCTCATTAATTTTAAGTGTTGGGAGAGCAAATCACACACTCCTTGGTGGCTGCAGTCTCAGTAACGATTATGTTTCATGACCATTATCTGCACATGATGACTGACCTTTGGAATAAGTTGATCATTTCAAGGATGAACAGTTTTCCCTTACATAACTGCTTGTTTAGAGATCTTGAAGGTATAATGATAGATTTATACCTCAGTGTTCTTTAACATTTTTATTATGTTGCATCATTTATGATAAAACTGTCAGTAAGCTAAAAATATAAGTGAATATTTTACTGGATGTTAGAAACACACAATATTTAACACTTACTTCCCAAAAAGTTATTTGATAGTTTGAAGTTTACACATTTCACTTATTCATACAGCCCAGGAAATGGGCCTAAAATACTCAAAACCAAAAAAAAATCAGTAAATCAGAATCAATGTGGTAAAACATTCAATCAATTCAGTAAAAAATACAAAAATAATGTAGGATTTAAGTGTCTTATTTCAGTCAGAACATCTAAAATAAGAGAAGATCCATCAGCATTCTTTATTTCCTCTTTGATTCATGACTGTGCTCTAGTCCAAAAGTATTTTTGTTACTTTCTTCTTAGTGTTTCCTAAGGTTAAAGTATCTTTTGAAATTAAAAAATGTCTTGGGTCTCCCACAATCTCACCACTTCGTTTGTTGTCTTGTGATGATTTAAAAGCGAATATTTCAATCACATACATGTTTAAGATAATAATGATTATTATGTCATTAAACTACATGATAATGATACTCCATATATTTACTTATAAGTTGGAAAACTGTAAAAATTTCAAACATACTCAATGTTGTTTGGTTTTGAGTTTCTTACTAAGTATTGCAAATTGTATGGATTTTATGTTTATCACCCATTACCCATATGCTTTTGTCATTCTCCCTATACTGTAACACCTTCTCTTTTCTCTTCTTTGTCACATGCTTGGAAAATGGCTTACTGTCTTGTGTGTGGCCAGTGGATTTCAGCCTCAGGCAAGCTCACTCTTGATTCAGTGGGACCAAAAAATGACAATGGAACATTCTTGGGGCAAAACGGTTTATACCCAGCTTTATTCCATGGTGGCAGGTCAAGCACTATAATTTATAAGGCAAATCAGAAAGGGGAAAATAAGAAAAGTGGGCATAAAATAAACAATCAGAAATCTTGGAAATGTATAGTATGTTCACTGAAATAAGGAAAAACTAAAATAAATGGAATCTCTTCCAGATTCAATATAGTCAAAGACCGTCTATTAGAGAGCAGCAAGCTGGTCTCTGCCTCTGGGCTTCTCCACCCTCACAGTTGTCTCAGGCTTTGTTAATGGTGCTGCCACCATTCCAGACTCCCCCTACACCCCCTCCTTCAGTTGTTGCATGATTGATCCCACTCTTCTGACCGCTTTTGCCGTGTCACCCTTAATCCCAGACCAGAAAAACGACAGCTCTTGCCATTACAACAGCTCTCCGCTTTACAAAAGGCTATACAACAGGTGGCAGATAGTGAAGAAGACACCATGGATTTCCTCGCTTGTCCCGTTTTTGAGGAAGTTGATGCACAAGGGGTCAGGCATAGGGTTCAACAACCTATTCCTTTTAAACAGCTTAAAGAGTTGAAAGTTGCTTGTCCTTCTTATGCAGTTACTGCTCCATTTACCCACTCTATGCTTGAGGCCCTCTCCACTGAAGCCCTTCTACCTTCAGATTGGAAGGCAATTTCTAGGTCCTGCCTTAGTGGAGGAGATTATTTGCTGTGGAGGTCAGAGTATGCTGAGCAGTGTCAGAAAACAGCACATATTAATAGAGCCCAGAACCACCAAGTCACCTTTGAAATCCTGATGGGGGAAGGACAATGCAGTGACCTCAATAGACAGCTAGATTTAGACCCTGGAGCCTATACACAGAATGATGCTGCAGCTAAGAAAGCTTGGATGAAGTTACCCACTGGGGCCAGAGCACAGTCAGAGGACCTCTCAAAGATCAGGCAGGGGCAGGATGAACTTTTCAAGATTTTTGTCTCTCGCTTGATGCAGACCTCAAATAGATTAATAGGAGATGCTGATGCTGGTCTCCTTCTTGTAAAACAGCAGGCCTATGAGATTGGAAATTCTGCATGTCAAGCAGCTCGTAGACCTTTCAGGAGAAAAGGAACCATTTCTGATTACATTACACTCTGCTCAGATAAGGACCCTTCTTATACCCTGGGCCTTGCTATTTCCATGGCCCTTCAGGAAAAACAGTTAAAGAGGCCCACTTCCAACAAATGACTAATGGCTCAAAACATATTCCTGGCCCTCCAGGTAGTTGTTTTGGCTGTAGACAAGTAGGACATCTGGTGAGGCAATGCCCGCATAGGAATAAGCGAGACAGTTCCAGTTCACAGGATAAGCCTATGGGCCTCTGCCCTCATTGTAAAAGGGGAAAACACTGGGCAAGTTAGTGTTACTCTAAAAAGGACAAGGATTGGAATGTTCTTCCATATAATTCTGGTAACAGGAGGGAGCAAACCACAGGCCTTGAAACAGTGTTATGGTGCTCTTCAAGCCTTAACCCCAAGGCAAGGAAATCCATTTGTGTACTCTACTGAGCTACCTCAGGCAGCACAGGAGTGGACTTCAGTCCTTCCTCTTACACAGTACTAACCCCAGAGACCGGCATTCAGGCACTTCTCACAGGATTGTATGGCCCACTCCTTCGTGGATGTGTAGGATTTTTATTAGGCAGAAGAAGTGTGACCATGAAACACCTTTTAGTAGCACCACGTGTCATAGACCTAAATTATGAGGGAGAATTAAAAATTATGGCTCATTCTCCAACAGCCATAACAGTCATTCAACACCCTCAGCATATTGCACAATTGGTTCTCCTACCAAAAGTAGAATCTCCAAAGAAATATATAAAGGATAAAAGAGGTCAGATGGGTTTTGCCTTGTCTGATGCATATTGGGTTCAACCTATTGGCAATACATGCCCAGAGTTAACTTTAACCATAAGAGGAAAAAAATAATAGGGCTCCTAGATACTGGAGATGACATATCTGTTTTTGCCAGGGATCAATGGCCCTATGAGTCGCCTGAACAACCTTGAGTGACACACCTTCAAGACATAGGACAAAGTCAAAATTCAGAGCAGAGTACTGACACTCTGTTGAGGAGGGATGATGAAAATCACAGTGGCAGATTTCAGCGATACATTGTTGCCAGCCTTTCAGTCAATTTATGGGGAAGAGATGTCATGAAAGAGATGGGAGTCTTTCTTTATAGTCCGAATAATAACGTTAATACACAATTATTAGAACAAGGGCATCCTCCATCCCAAGGTCTTGGGACTGAGGGGCAAGGCATCATTAAGCCCATAATCACTTGAAGTAGAACTGATAAACAATAACTAGGATATTTTTAATAGTAGCCTCTGAGACTCCTGCTCCCCATGCATATCCTATAAATTGACTCAGCGATACTCCTGGATGGGTGAATCAGTGGCCTCTTTCAAATGAAAAAATACAAGCAACAGGGGTGCTAGTGCAGAAGCAAGTCGACCGTGGTCATACAGAACCACCTAATTCACCTTGGAATTCACCTGTATTTGTGAGAAAAAAAGAAATCAGGAAAATGGAGGTTGTTACAGACCTGAGACCGTTAATGAGACTATGGAATAAATGGAGGCATTACAACCTGGGCTCCCTTCCCCATCTGCTATTCTGAAGGGCACCTTTAAAATAATTCTGGATCTAAGAGATTGTTTTTATACCATCTGTGTGGCAGAAAACGATAATAAAAGATTTGCCTTTAGTGTGCCATCTGTCAATGTTAAAGAACCCATGAAGCATTATCAGTGGAAAGCTCTTCCTCAGGATGTGGCAAATAGCCCAACACTTTGTCAAAAGTTTGTTCCCAAGGCTATAGAATTAACCAGAGAAAGGTATAAAGAAGTGTATATTATACATTATATGGATGATATTCTCATTGCTCATCAGAATTAGGGGATAGTTCTTGCAACCTTCAGTTCTATAAAGAATGACTTAGCTAAGGCAGACCTTGTTATTGCTCCAGAGAAGATTCAAACTCAGCCGCCTTTTCAATATTTAGGAAAAACTCTATATCCAAAGGTCATTCTACCTCAGAAAATATAATTGAGAAAAGATAATGTGAAGACATTGAATTATTTTCAGAAATTACTAGGGGATATAAACTGGATCCAACCTCATTTAAAATTATTTACTGGAGAACTAAAGCCTTTGTTCGAAATCTTAAAAGGTGATCCTTACCCAACTTCTGCCAGAACACTCACTCATAGAGGGAGAGCTGCCTTGGAAAAGGTAGAACAGGCAATAGAGAATCAACAACTTTCATATATTGATTATTCAAAATATTTAGAAGTTTATGTGTTGGCTTCCTCACATACCCCGACTGCTGTAATATGGCAGGAAAGACCTCTTTTGTGGATACGCCTCCCTGTTTCAGCTGCGAAAGCACTAACCCCTTACCATGAAGCAGTCTCTGCAGTAGTTCGACTTTCTACAGAGAATGCGTGTAGATACTTTGGCAGAGATCCAAATTGCATAAGAGTCCCATTTAAGAAGGATCAGATGACTTGGTTGTTTTCCTCTTCTGATGCTTGGGGGCTGGGATTTGCCAACTCTACAGGGCAGATTGGTATCCATATGCCCAATAATAAATTGCTTCAATTCGCAGACATACAAGAACTTATATTTCCAAAAAAAGTGGGTAAAACACCTATTGAAGGAGCTGAAAATACATTTAGTGATGGCTCTTCAAATGGAAAATCTGTCTTAATATTTAAAAAACAAACTTATGCATTTTTTAGTCCCACCTCTTCATCACAAATAGCAGAACTCCATGCTGTTGCAGCTTTGTTCTCTGCTGCCCACTCTGAGCCTTTTAATTTACGGACAGACAGTCAATATATTGCAAAACCATTCCACCCTTAGAAAGTACTGCAGCTATAGAATCTTTCAATACAGAAATAAGTAATTTATTCACCCAGATACAAACACACATACACAATCGCAAAGTCCCCTGCTTTGTAGGACATATTAGAGCACACACAGGCCTACCAGGTGCCTTATACTCTGGGAATGCTGAGGCTGACATTGCTACTCGCAATGTGTTCCTCTCAATTACAGCAAGCATAGCAATACCATGGTTTACATCATTCAAAATAGTCAGAGGTTAAGAAAACAATTCCAAATTTCTCGAGAGGCTGCCAGACAGATAGTGAAGCAATGTCCCAGGTGTCCCACTCACCATACTGTTCAACACCAGAGAGTTAAACCCTGGGGTATTATGCCCAATCAGCTATGGCAGATGTATGTTACAAAAATACCTGAGTTTGCGATGCTTCAGTATATCCATGTTTCTATAGACACCAATTCTGGCTTCATCATGGCTACAGCACAAACTGGAGAAGCCACTAAACATGTTATAGCCCATTGTTTCAAATGCTTTGGCATTACAGGAGTGCCAAAAGAGATTAAAAAGGACAATGGGACCGGCTATACCAGCCACACATTTCAGCATTTGTGCAAGCAATTCCAAATCTTTCACAAAATGGGTATTCCTTACAATCCCCAAGGACAAGGTATCGTGAAAAAGACTCACAGTACCCTGAAACATCAGCTTCAAAGAATAAAAAGGAGGACTTATACCCAGGAACTCCCACAAATTATTTAAACCATGCACTTTTTATTTTAAATTTCCTCACCATGGATGCACAGAGCAGGTCTGCAGCAGATATATTTTGGCATCCATAAACAAAAGATTCATATGCTATGGTGAGGTGGAAGGATCCTCTCATGTGTCAATGGAATGGCCCAGATCCCATACTAATCTGGGGACGAAGGAATGTTTGTGTTTTTCCACAGGACGCAGATGGTTTCAGGTGGCTTACTGAAGGCTTGTTCACCATGCTGATACTTATCATCCTCAGCAGCCTGTTCACCACTGGGAGAAGCAACCATACACATTGGGCATTTGTGCCAGACCCTCTGATCCTCCACCCAGAGGTTTGGGAGTGCCCAGAGATCATTGTCCAGGTCAATGATACCAGCATTCTCGGCCATTCCACCACCTCCAGGAATTCGCCTGCCCTGACACCTTATCAGAATTATTCAGCCGAAGGAAAAGGAATGCCTGTGTGCTTCTGTGCTAGGCCTTATGACCATTATACCAATGTTAGATTTTGGTCCCTCCTCACTAACGCAGTTATGGACAACAAAGGGAACAGAGTGCTTATGTCTGTGGTAAATATGTCCTGTCCTGGGAAGACTAACGATTCCAAGAGTAAATCCAAATGTGACTATGACCATGAACATCCTCATCCCCCTCAGCAAGTGGTTTACTGTGGCACAGAGAATAGGAGGGTTAATGCAACTATCTTATGGACCTGTTGTGTAGAAAAAAATTAAAAAAGTGTAATATGTCAACAGGGCAGTATTGGGACTGGTCTACCTGTGATAACTGTTCAGATCAGCTGACAGCTGGAATGCAGTGGTCTAGTAATGGGCATCCTCAAACTTATATTGGGAAGCTGGCAGCTGCATCAGAATGAAGGGTGAATGTGAATGATCAAAATAAACAGTGGGATTTTAATAATAATGCAAAAGATTTTACTGTGCTTGCTTGTGTCAATCCCCCTTATCTTCTATTAATCGGTGATATCAATATAAATGTGGAGAATAATTCAAAATTCAATGTTAGCTGTAATAATTGTAACTTCCTGTGTAACTTCTCTATCAGAAAATCAGACTATTTGGGTTGTCAATCAATTGCCTTCTGTAATGAGACCTGTCAATATGTTCAGAGATTGGTTTTCAGAAAAAGGCTAAAAAGCCCTCACTCTTATCAACCAAGAACTCACGCTTATATAAAAAAGGGCCACGGGGCTCATCATAATAGGCATAATTGTACTCCTGAGTCTTTTACTGACCACTGTGTCTATCACGGTAGTACTTACCTCAGAAATTCAGACTGCAGATTTTGTATATAATCTGGCTCATAATGTGTCTCTTGCCTGGGCCACCACAGAATCAATTGATTCCAAAGTGGAACTTAAGCTCCAGGCCTTAGAGCAAATGGTGCTTTACTTGAGTGATAAAGTTAATGTGTTGAAAACTTGGAACTTTCTGAAATGTCATGCAGATTATAGCTCTATTTGTGTTACTATGCTTAAGTATAATAATACTAACTACCCTTGGGATAAGGTGAGGGCCCACCTGCTAGGAGTTTGGGAACATGAGAATGAAACACTTGACCTCAGAAAGCTACATCAAAGGATAATAACTATCCAAGAGGCAAATTTAGATCAGACTCCAGAAAAACTAGCACAAGAATTTTTGCAAAATATATAAGCTATCGTCCCTACTTGGGCTTTCACCAAGCAATTTTTGAGTGCTTTGATTTTTATGTTGTATTATTTTTCATTCTGCTTTTAGTGCTACCTATCATCCTCCGTAAAATAAGTGACGGTCGTGTTAAAGCTTTCAGAGGATTGCATAGGCAAGCCCTTTATACTTGTCCTCCCCGACCTTCTGTGCCAAAAGACAGGATAGTCAATGATGGGTAAAATCGGCAAGAGAAGTACAGACCTAAGACAGGACACTGACCGAGGTGTCTGATGTCCAATGACGGGTAAGGACTTCCTCTATGCTGAATCAAACTAAGACAGACACAGTCAATGTCGGTCATGAAAAATAAAGAAGGGGGAGATGTGGGGGCCTATGTCAGAAGCATACTGAGCAGAAGTACAGCCATTTTGTATTTGTTCACCATTTTACTTGTTCCTTGACCTTTTCTCCTTTTACACTGAATTATCACCTACCACAATCATGATGAAAGCGGCCTGGAATGTTATCCCCAGTGTTATCATATTTCTTTGTTCCATACCTTCTAGCTAGTCATTAAGATTTACTTTTAACTATAGTAACGTAACCTTTATTTCTCCTTTACTTCTGTATAAAAGTCATATCATTAACGCGTCATTGGCATTCTGCACCAGACTGTCCTCTTGTTATTTTCTATATACGGCCTTACGCCCCCACTCAGGACTCCTTGGACTCCTGCTGCCTGGCTCTGGCAGTAATACATGAATCAATCCATCACCTCACATGATTATAACCTTTGCATGGCGAGAGAGCTTTTAAAATCTTTCTTAGTGAAAGTTCAGAAAGATTATTGCCCATAATACATATATACTTATACATATATAAATATATTCACACATATGAAAGATTATTATAATAAGGAATTAGCTTATAGGATCACAGAGCTTGGAGTGTCTAAAATCCACACAGGTGATATCCCACTTGTGTTGGGGGTATGGAAGGCTGCTGCACATTTAGGGAAAGCCAAAATCCCAGTTGAAAGTTTGTCAGATCCCAGTTGGAATATTGATTCATCCAAAACACCCCTTACCCTTACTCCCCAAATGCTATAATTTTTTAGTCTCTCTGTCAATAAAATTGGGGCTACTTGTCTAATACAATAAAATTCAGTTCCTACATGGAAATATCTTAGCAGTATTTCCTTAATATTGTCAAACAGACTTTAGGTGTAAAATCATTTCTGTTGCAGCTTAGGTGTCTTATACTATTGATGTATTCAAAACAGTCCAAACAAGCCCACAAATTTGGTGATCTGTGTATTAGTTTTCTTTTAATCTTCAACAATTTCCTACTTCTGTGTTACTTTTGTGTTTTTATATTTGCTGTTAAAATAAGTTATTTTTCTACAAAATTGCCCACTTTCTGGATTATTTTATTACAATTCCATAGCCCTGGAACTTGTTCTGCCTCTTTTTCTTTCTGTAAAATAAAGTTTGATTGAATCTTATTTCCATCAATTTGTGCAGAAGAATTCAGATGAGGTGTACTTTTTTTGCTTCATATCAGGATCATACACTCCATTGTGGCCTCTTTTTTATTCATATAGGTTTAATTGTTATTTTCAGGTGTTTTCAATCTCTATCATTTGTTATAAAATATCCCATTTTTACCTAGTAATTTTAGGAGTCAGTCACTAAAAAGTGATATTTAAATGTTTTGTTCATTTGCATGTATTTGCTTGAACATTCTATAAATGGTAAGAACTTCCTCTTTGGTTACATTAAAATGTAGTTCATTCATGCCTCAAAGGTAACTGATTTTCTCTGATTGTTTTTTCGAAGCCTTATTGGGTATGCTTTTGCTTTTTTGCCGTTACACTTTACCTTACTGAACCTTACACCACATTATTCTGGTTTAGTGTCCTTAAAATATTTTCATACTTAGGCTAACTATTTGTACAAAATTAGATTAGTTTGCTTCCAATTTAAGATTTAATTCAATTTTGTACAATTACGTGAAATATTTTCATGACTTAAAAAACTACAAAATAAGGTACAAGAAAGTAAATCATAGAATGCAAAGAAGATTCCAGGCCTCTCTTTCTCACACTGTAGCCTTCCTAACTCCATAGAATATCACCTGCATTAGCCTTGATATATCCTTCTATTGTTTAAAGTAATATTAATTAAAACTTTCCTTAGTAATATATCCTGGAGATTATTCCATAATTTTATTTCCTGCACACCCATCGCCAACACACACATACACATATTCAATAATAGTCAGAATTATTTCACACATTGATCCTTTGAATTTATTGAGGCTCTTTTATGGCTAAATAGATGACTCATTTAAAAAATTTTTTTACATGTGGTTGTAAAAAATCTCTGCTTTCTTTTTGGAGAGTGTAATATGCACTATTGTACATACAGTAGTATATATGCTTTCAAAGTTCAGTGTATTTATGTTCAAGCTTATTAAAGTATTTATATATTTGATATTTCTTCAAATGTTGTACTGGTTTATATATGATATTTATAAGTTTGTTGGTGATTTATCATTTTAAAAATATTTTCCATTATATAATGTCTCTTTCATTTGGTGATTCATTTTAACATTCATCTTTAATTATAAAAGGAACAGCAAGAAAATAAAATCCTCAAATGAGCATCACTATGTGTATTAACTAGCCAGACTCTGAGGTAAAAAAAATTTGTCAAATGCTCACAATAATAAAAAATTGAAAATATTAAAACAATTAATAGAAGTACAAGTTTACTCCATGATTAGCAATGAACTCCATTGTGAGTGTGTTACTGCCTCCAAATATTATCCAGTAATAGTATAAAGCCATTGCCGTTACGAAAATGTATTAAAACTAAACTTCGAGAAAAGGGATAAATGTTAAAAATGACAGTTGATCACACTTTAGAAAGTCTTGCGTGATTCATATTTAAGAGCTATCTTTTAAGTTTTTCATGTGAAAAAAAGGAAGACACAAATCTGTAGAAATATTGGTTTTATTGATGTTGACAAGCATGGCTGTAATAGGATGAGAAAACAAGGTGATGAGAAACTTTACTTGATTCTAGTGTCAATAAATGGTTTTCAAAGAAACAGGAAAAGTAATAGTAAATTTTAGAAAAATGAGTTTAAAACAAATCTGTCATTGTAGTTCTGTTATTATCTAATATCTGTACAATTCTATTTTTGTAAGAAAATACTCAAATACTTATTTTTGTTAGTGAAGGAAAGATACATCACTGAAAATATGTTCCCAATGCTAAATTCTTTGCCTAAAATATATTATGTAAATGAACTATGTAAGGATAACCTGTAGTTGAACAGCTATCTTTTCTGGATTATTATTATTATTTTAAGTTCCTGTGGCAAACTTCATTCACTGTCTCAAAATCTAAAACGTTTGGCATACTTTCAGAAAAGTTCACAAAGTGCTATGCAGTTAATTTTTACAGAGAACATTTTAAATGAAGTTGAATTTTTTAAATGATTTTGCCAAGTGAAATTTTGCTTTTAATTCATGAAAAAAGTTGTGCACAAGTTTCAGAAATGATTATCAAAGATGGAAGACATATTGCATTCACGTATTATATCACGTATTTAATAGTTTAATGTGCATATAGTTTACAATGTATCTCTGAGAAACAAAAACTCCTTTTTGTACATAACAAAAAAAAAACGCTTCCTAAGTGCTATTTTCCAATATCCAGTCAGAGACATTTTGAATTTTTTTGTATTTAGATTATATTGCATTAAAGATATACAGTGAAATTACTTTGCTTTCAAGTCATTTGGATTATTTCCTTGCAAAAGACATTTCACTTTAATAAAAGTTCCAAAATGAATGGAAGCAACCTAAGTGTCCATCAGTAGATGAATGGATAAAGAAGATGTGGTACATATATACAGTGGAATATTATTCAGCCATAAGAAGACAACAAATCCTAAAATTTGCAACAACATGGATGGAGCTAGAGGGTATTATGCTCAGTGAAATAAGTCAAGCTGAAAAAGACAAATACCAAATGATTTCTCTCATATGTGGAGTATAAGAACTAAGGAAAAAAAAACTGAAGAAACAAAGCAGCAGGAGACTCACAGAACCCAAGAACGGACAAATAGTTACAAAGGGAAAGGGACTGGGGAGGATGGGTGGGAAGGGAGGGGTAAATGGGAAGAAGGGACAATGCGATTAGCAGATGTAATGTTTGGGAGGCACGGGGAGGTCTGTACAACCCAGAGAGGACAAGTAGTGACTCTATGACATCTCACTAAGCTGATGGACAGTGACTGAAATGGGGTTGGCGGGGGAACCTGATGAAGGGAGTAGTGTAATCACCATAATATTACTCATTTAATTGTAGATTAATGATATCAAAATAAACTAAGAAACAGTTCCAAAATGTAGTAACCTTTCTAGGAATGTTGCATGCTACCTTGTTCAAAGTTAAGTTTCAAGTAAACTTAACACATACTATCCTTACAATAGTGGCTAAGTATTTTACAGTGGAGTGACCATTCTTTCTTGTAAGAGGGAACAGCAAGACTTAGGTTGGAGGTAATTATGGAAATCAGTAATATCTGAGATATCTAGAACATGATTCTAGAGTAGAGAATTGACGCTTCCTGTTGAAAACATTAATGTTTCAGAAATGCAAAGACTTTCTGAATCCCTATCTGCATCTCCCTGTTCTGGAAACTGTACACAATTGGTTTTAATGGGGTCATGAGAGTACAAAGTGCAGCTACCACCTTGTCCCTTTCACATGTATAGCTGAAGCAGGGCAGATGTAGGTGTAAATCACGGGGCAGTAGTAGAGGAACACCACGGTAAGGTGGGATAAGCATGTAGAGAAAGCTTTCCACTGGCCCCCTGCTGTGTGGAAGCAGATGTCAACAATGATTAAGCTGTAGGAGATGCAGGTCAGGGCAATATCTCCTATGGCCAGGGTGATATCAGCAACACAAACCATCACTTCATTGATTCCCACCAGTGGGCAGGACAGAGTCAGCAAAGGGGTATCTTGCAGAATAAGTGGTTAATGTGTTTGGCCCACAGAAGGTCGGTCTCAGTATGATCGCTGTGTGTACCCAGGACTTGGTCACTGCAATATCCATGACGATGCAAACAAGGCCACCTACACATGGTGGTTCATGATGGCCCTGTAGCAAAGAGGAAAACAGTTACATAGTGGGCATCACACATGGCAGTGAACAGAACCATCTCAGCCCCCAGGAACCACATGAACAAGAAAAGCCGGGTCATGCAGCCCTCATATGAAATGATCTGTCCTGAAGCGAGCAGAGTCTCCAGCATCTTCAGGAGGATTCTTGTTGTGCTGATGATGTCCACGACATCCAGCACCCACAGGAGAATGTACATGGGGGTGTGCAAGGCGGCGTTACAGATTATGGGGATGACAATGAGCATATTGACAAGAAAAGCCATGAGATAAATGAAGGTAAACATGAAGAAAAGAACTCAGAGCTCAGGCTGTTGGGAGAGGCCCAGAATCACAAAGTCGGTGACAATACTGCTGTTCATCTTGCTGTCATTAAATGGTAGGCATGACAGAGAATGAAATAGTAATTAAAACCTTTTAATTAGTGTCCTTAAGACCAATGTCAATTTACTACCAAGGGTTCTTTTAGGAACTTTCTGGATTCAGATCTTACATACAATTTCTCCATTTTTTTTCTGAATGATCTAATTTCATTTTTTCTGAATGGAATTCCCTATTCTGGGGCATGTCTTCTCCATTTAGCCTCTAGTCTGAACTGCATACCACTGTCCTTGCATGTTTGTCCTGATGACTTAATATATGAAGTAGAAGTCGATGTGAAAAAGATAGGAGTTCTAAATTTCTTGTGTATTTTTTGTGTCATTTTGAAATTAAAGTTTTGATGCTAATTTTATAAATAGTATGATATTTTAGTATGATCTTATATGTGTATATATTTTTTATCCATGGATTTGTAATAAATTTCATTGTCAAAATTCTATTAAGTGCATGCTGTTTTCTAATTTATGTTGATTGAATTTCAAGAATGAAAGAAGTGTGACTTTTTCCAAGCCAAAGGCTTCCACCAAAAAGGCCAACAATATGTATGAGGAATAAAATCAGAGGTTGTTCTTGTATTCATTTCCAAGCACTAAACAGTTTAATCAAATACCTACCTTCATATTTTTCCCTTCAGTTTCATAAGCACTGTCCAAAAATTTGAACTAATTTGTTATACTTTTATATAATGCAAGATGATTGGGTTCAAAAATAGGTGTAAAGCTGCAATTTTATTTCATTATAGCTGTAAGGTGGCCATTAAAACTCTGTAAGATTTATTTCCAAAAGTGGTACATATTGGAAAAATATTCGATATTAGACAGAAAAAAATTTTTCTTAGGCATACTCAAGTAAAAAGACAGCTGGGAAAATTTTCTGAAAAGTAGCCAAGACTTTCATAAGTAAATTCTTGAACTATGTAATTGCTCCACAAAACTTCGCTAGAATTTTGTTATCTGTTCACTTATTTGTTTCTTTGAATTTATCTGTTTTTATGCATAGTCAGATTATAAATGAATCATGTCTGTCAGGACTATTATGACCTGGTGAATCCAGTAAAAATGTTCAAAGTAATAGTGAATTTATTCATTACATTGTTAATCATTGTTCTTTGACCTTTCAGAGGTCATATTGTTTCTCTTATACCTAAACAGAGGCATCATCATCAGTCGTAAAGCTGAATCAGATTAAACATATCTAAAGTAATATACATAATTCCAGATGAGAGGGACATAGAGACACCTGGACAAGAATCAATGGTTTTTGATTCATGAAACCTGGAGAAATGAGTTTCCTACTTATGTGGGCTGTGGCCTTTTGGGGTCAAAGGTGACCTCCAAGCCAGGCTGGTCTCACTTGCAGAATTTCAGTAGAAACTACAGACCACACTCTGGACACCTGTGGAATTCAGAGAATATATGCCCTCACCCTGGATCAATAGCGGACATTTAGAGCAAGGCTTGCATTGTTAATGCACACCTTCTCCTCCCCATGAGCTGTGTCATGGTCTCCCTTTGGGCTTAGGGTCATCCACACAGAGTGACCGCACCTGGGCCAGCATGGAGAATGGAACCCTACAAATGCCCAACTGCTGTGAAGTGGATGAGTGGATGGGGCGCTCCAAGACGAGATGTGAAAGGAATCTCCAGGTTCCCCTCCCCTTTCCTTAGCTCTTAACAGAGATAGTGGATGGGTGGTGCAGTTCTTCATATCCTTACAAACTGAGCATTTTGTGAAATTTGGCTTTGTATTTGGGGACTGGAATCTCTCCCTCATACCTAGCTTCAGGAGAATTGATCAGTAATGAGTACAAGGATAAATAGCATTATTTACATTGATAAATAACAATTCTCCATGATAAGTTGATGTGTTTTTTCTTCATCAAGGAAGTGTCAATCTATGTCTGACTGCCTACTTTGGTGGGTAAGGTCGCATAGGCTGGAAGAGCACTGCTGTCTTAGAAATTCATTCCAAGAAGCTCTGATGCCAGATCTCTGATTCAGATGGAATGACCAGACCAGGCCCTTCTAATATAATTAGAAATTGTTTAACACTCATTATTGTGAAGATTAGTTAATATCATTTTTCCAATATCAGATATTTCTAATATTCTAAAATGTTTGACTTGCATTCCAAATATCAATTATTTCATCTATATTTCTACCTCCAAATCATATTTCATTAAGAATAAAGTTCCCATGCTATTTCAAGTCTTTCATATATCATCAGTTTTTGGGTACACTTGCCATACTGTTTTGTGTTCTGTTTGAAAGCATATAATAGATTGATAACATTCTTTAGGTGTCAATCCTGGGTCTTCAACTTGTGACAATAGTAATCCTGACTTTTATTTTATCTCTCAGTGCACTGTTTCTTTAAAGAAAACATATAACTGATAATGTTAAGGTCCTAATATGGTTGTGAGGACAAAATAATATTGTTAAATGAAATAAAATTTCATCAGCATTGCCACTACACATAGGTTCGCTTTCCTTTAACCTAGAAAAATACATCACTAAAATTGTTTAGTTAAATGAATTTTATAAATGTAAATACAAATACCTTCAAGTTTTTCTATTTTAACCATTTTCAAGTATAAAGCTAAGTATTATGTATATTTACCCTGTTGTACAATGTCCAGAACATTTTTATCTTGTTAAAATGAAACTCTATACCCACTAAACAACTCCCATTTCTCTCTGCCCTCAGTTCCTGGCAACCAGCTTTCTACCTAGATTCCATGAGTCTGGCTATTCTAGATTCCTCATGTGAGGGGGATGATGCAGCACCTGTCTGTTTGTGACTGGGTCATCTCACTTAGCTACTGCCCTCAAGGCTCATCTGTTTTGTAGCTGTGTCAGAAAATCCTTTTTTAAAAGGCAGAATAATATTCAGCTCTGGATAGGTACCACATTTTGTGTACTTACTCATCTGTTGATGTACATTTGGTTTTCTTCCATGTTTTCTCAACCATGAATAATGCTGTTATCAACATGGGTCCCTGCTTTCAAATTTTTTGGGCATATTCCTAAAAGTAGAACTGCTGTGAAATAATTTGGAATATCTAAAAAATGCACGTATTTTTGATGCATTTAAAGAAAAGAATAGTACATCTCATTTTCTCATATATATTCTTAATATGCATATCACTTAAGACTATACTTCTGAGAAGTGTTTGAACCAACTTAGAGCATCTTGGTACAAGAAGTTTTGAAAGATTATTTAAAAAACATTTTGCTAAGTAAACTTCAATGCGAATTGAAGAAAGGATACATTCTAAGAAACGTTTCCCAAACACATTGAGTATTCCAACCACTCTGGTAATAGTATACAAACTTAAGTTTAGTTCACTTTTTTCTGAACTTCAACTTGTGCATCTTTGATATGAAAGAAAAATATTGAGACAAGCAGGCAATAGAACCACATGTGTCCCCTGTTTTGAATGAATTAAAAATCCTTGCATGGATTTTCTCTTGCCATGTGCCTAAAAGGAGAATTAAAGAGGTTACTAAAGAAGTCTATAGAGAATTCTAGCAAAGTCATAATTTCATCATCACAGTAAAAATTAGAGTATCCACAAATACTTACTCCAGTTCTTTGCAGGGTATCATCATATTCAAATGGTGACTGGTGTTAAATCACTAGAAGAAAAACTGAAAATGAAGATAAAAACCCATACCAGTTGCTGTCAATAGACTTCTTTTCCACTTGCTTAAGTATTGGTTCCATTATACTTAAGCTCTATTAAAGTAATGTTTCCTGACTGAAGAATATTGGACCCCAGGTAATAGCATATCAGATTGAGTTCTGACAGGATAAAATGAATATCAGATGAAAAGTTAAAACAACCCTGCGCTGATTATTAACTGAATGTGGAATGACTTGGCTTTTCTATAACACTGTTTCTCTGTAAAACCAAACCAAATGGTATTGCAAGGTAATATCTTCATGCAGTAGAAATCTGAGCCATGACAGACATTGGGAATATCTTACAGAGATAAAGGGAAATTCAAAGAAAACATGGATTGGTATTTTTATAAAATCAATTACATTTACTTGGAAGGTCACCTCTCTTCCAATAAAAAGTAAACTGAGGAAAGAGTGGCAGGAAATGGATTGTAAGAGGAAGGTTGAAACAAATATTGTAGTTTATTTAGCACTCTACACTGTGAAAAAGAGGGTTTTGGAAAGTAAACTGTGGAATTTTACACTTACACCTTACTGAAAACCTAACCATAACACTACCCCTTAACCCAAGAGATGGAACCCACACAATCATTCACGGTTCACCATAACTGTAAACCCAGTATCACCTTCGTCTTCATATTAGTGCTCGACCCAAACTATAATCCCAAAAAAACCAGCATCGTACATCTTACCCAACACGTAACCCTAAACCTAGACTTGGCGCCTTGATCTTAATCCCCACTGTAACTCTTGCCTCAGGGTATCAGTGAAATACCATATCGCCCTCTCACTCATGTCAGAGCTGGAGTCCAACTTTTACCGTAACCCTATATTCCACGTACAATTACAAAACCCCTAACCTTAATCCTAGCCTTGGATGCATAGCCTGAAGCCTCACGTTAATTTACTTCACACTGTAACGTGGAAAAACTATATTGCCATTGTCTTCACATCAGCGCTGGACCCTAGCTCTAATCATAACCCAATCTGACCATTACAGCTAACACAACACCTAACCGTAACATTTCTCCTGGCGCCTGTAACAGACACCTCCCTGCAACTCCTGCCCTCAGAAATCCATAAAATACCATATTTCCCTCTTCCTCATGTCAGAGATGGATCACGACTCTTACCATAACAGTATATTCCAGGTACACATTACTGAACAGCTATCCCTAACTATAGAGTTGGACCAATAGCCTGAACCACCCCCTACATTCACGCCTCACCATAACCCGACAACACAATATCTCCCTGGTCCTCACATCAGACATGGAACCTAACTATAATAGGAAACCCAACCGCCCCGTACAACTTACCCAAAACCTAAACCTAACCTTTCACCTGGCACCATGACCTGAAACGTCACTGTATTTCCTGTCTCAGTGTATCAGTGAAATACCCTAATGATCTCTCCCTCTTATCAGAGCTGAATCCCAACTCTTATCATAACAATATATTTCACCTACACCTTACAGAACACCAAATACTAACCATAGACCAGGGCTGAGAAACTGAACCCTCATGTTCATTCACACATCAACTTAAGCCCGAAACACACTATCCCAGTCGTCCTCAACTCACAGTTAAATTCTAAAGCTAATCATAACCCAAACGGCTCCATACATCTTACCAAACAACTAAACGTAAACCTAGTGCTGGGGCATTAACCTAAACCTTCACGTTCATTCATTCATCACCATATCCCGAAACACAGACTCACACCTGTCCTCGCATCAGAACTGGAACGTAACTCTAACTGTAAGGTTACCCGCAACATACAGTTACCAAACACCTAATCGTAACCCTAGCACTTGTGCCTTGAATTGAACCCTAACGTTCATTCACACCTTACCATAACCAAGGAGCACAATAGCTCCCTCGCACTCGCATCAGACCAGGAACCTAACTCTAATCGTAACCCAATTTTCCACTTACACCGTACCGAACAACTAACCCTAACCATAGTCATGGCATCTTGACCTGAAACCACACTGTAATTCCTGCCTCAGTGTGTCAGTGAAATACCATATCGATCTCTCCCTCACATCAGACCTGGATCCATCTCTTACCATAACACTATTTTCCACGTACACCTTAGAGAACACCTTACCCTAACCCCACCTCTGTGGTGCGAACCTAAAACTTATGTTCACTCACACCTCAGCGTCGGCCTGAAACAAAATATCTGAGTCGTCCTCACATCAGAGATGGATTCTAACACTAAACGTAATCCAATCCGCTCCGTACAGTTTAAACAACATTGAGCCCTAACCATGGCACTGGAACCTTCACCTCAACCCTCACTGTAAGTCCTGCCTCACTGTATCAGTGTAATACCATATTGCCCTCTCCATCACGTCAGAGATATTGTCCAACTCTAACCGTAACACATTATACTTGGACGCCTTACAGAACACCTATCCCTAACCCTATCCGTGGACTGAAATTCTTAACACTCCTGTATATTCACGCTTCACCTAAATCCAGAAACACGATATCTCAGTTGTCTTCATATCACAGATGGATTCTAACAGAAATCGTAATCTATCCCACTCCGTACAGCTTACACAACACCTAACCCTATCAATAGCGTTGGAACCTTGACCTCAACCCTCACTGTATATCCTATCGCCCTCTCCATGACGTCAGAACTATAGTCCAACTCTAAACATAACACTATAATCCACCTGCACTGACAGAACACATAACCCTAACCCTAGCCCTGGAACAACACCCAGAAACCCTATGTTCATTCAAGACTGAACATACGCCCGAAACACAATATCTCAGTCGTCCTCACATCAGAGATGTATTCTAACGTTAAACATAAACCAACCAGCTCCATGCCGTTTAAACAACACCAAACCATAACCCTAGTGCTAGCACCTAGCTCTGAAACCTCACGTTCATTCATGCCTCACCATAACCTGGAAATACTATATCGCCCACGTCCACACATCAGAGATTTACCATAACTCTAACAGGAAGACTACCCGCATCATACACCTTACACAACATCTAATCTTATCTGTAGCCCTAGTGCCTTGATTTGAAACCTCACGTTCATTCACTCTACACCATAACCCAAAAACACAATAGCTCCCTCCCACTCATATCAGACCAGGAACCTAACTCTAATTGTAACCCTATTTTCCACTTAAATCTTACTGCACACATAAGTATAACACTACCCCTTGACCCAGAGCTGGAAATCTGACGTTCATTCTTGGCTCACCATAACTGTACACACAGTATCACCTTCTTCTTCACATTAGATCTGGTCCCTAAATCTAATCGTAACCCAAACAGCATTGTACAGTTTACCCAACACATAACCCTTAACCTAATCATGGCCCCTTGGTCTTAATCCTCACTGTAACTCTTGCCTCCGAGTATCAGTGAAATACCGTATCGCCCTCTCCCTCATATCAGAGCTGGAGTCCAACTGTTACCATAACACTATATTCCATATGCAATTACAAAAACCCTAAACCTAATCCTACACTTGGATGCATAGCCAGAAACCTCACGTTAATTTATTCCACACCGTAACCTGGAAACACAATATTGCCGTCGTGCTGATATCAGGACTGGACCCAAAATCTAATCATAACCCAATTAGACCCATACAGCTCACACAACACCTAACCCTAACCCTTGTCCTGGCACCTTGAACAGAAACCTCCCTGCAACAACTGCCTCAGAATGTCAGTGAAATACCATATCGCCCTTTTCCTCATGTTAAAGGATCCCGACTCTCACCATAACAGTACAGTTCAGATACACCTTACTGAACACCTAAACCTAACCCTAGATCTGGACCAATAGCCTGAACCCTCCTGTTCATTCACGCCTCACTGTAACCTGAAAACACAATATCTCCATGGTCCCCATACCAGACATTTAACCAAACTATAATAGGAATCCCACCCGCCCTGTACAGCTTACCCAATACCTAAACCTAAAACTTCACCTGTCACAATCACATGAAACCTCACTGTAATTCCTGCCTCAGTGTATAAGGAAATACCGTACTGGGTTCTCCCTCACGGCAGACCTAGATCCCATCTTTTACCATAACACTGTATTTCAGGTACACCTTAAAGTACACCAAATCCTAACCTTGACGAGGGCTGAGAAACTGAACCCTCGTGTTCATTCACGCCTCAACGTATGCTGGAAACACAATATCTCAGTCGTCCTCACATCAAAGATGTATTTTAACGCTAATCGTTACCCAAAAGGCTCTCTAAAGCTACAAAACAACTTATCTTAAAACTAGCGCTGGTGCTGAGACCTGAACCCACACGTTCATTCACACCTCACCATAAACCGGAACCACAATATCGCCCTCATCATCACATCAGCAATGGACCCTAACTCTAAATGTAACACTACCCACACCATACACCTTACCAAACAAATCATCTTAACCCTAGGGCAGGTGCCTTGACCTGAATCCTCATGTTCATTAACGCCTCAGCATAATCCGGAAACACAATAGATACTTCGGGCTCACATCAGACCATTACCGGAACTCTAACTGAAACCATATATTCCTCTTACATCTAACCAAACACCTAACCCGAACTGTAGCCCTGGACTAAGAGCCTGAACCCTCGGGTCCATTCATGCCTCACGATAACTCGGAAATACAGTATCGCCCCTGTCCTCACATCAGAGGTGGACCCTAACGCTAACTGTAACCCAATGCGCCCTGTACAACTTACCCAGCCCTAACATTAACCATAGCCTTGTTACCTTTTCCTGAATCCTCACTGAAACTCCTGCCTCTGTGTATCAGTGTAACACCATATTGTCCTCTTGCTCATGTCAGAGCTGGAAACGAACTCTAACCGTAACACTATATTCTACCTACAACTTACCGAACAACAAACAGTAGGCTTAGGACGGGACCCAGAGCTTGAAGCACCACGTTCATTTACGCATCAATGAAACCCGGAAACACAATATCGCACTTCTCCTCACATCGGAGCAAGACCCTAACTCTAATCGTAACCCAACTTGCCCTGTACAACTTACCCAGCACCTAACCTTAACACTAGCGCTGATACCATTTCCTGAACGCTCACTGTAACTCGTGCCTCAGTGTATCAGTGAAATTCCATATCGTCCTCTCGCTCATGTCAGAGCTGGAGTCCAACTCTTACCATAACACTATATTCCACGTACACCTTATGAAACACTTAAACCTAAGCCAAGCCCTGGACACAGAGCCTGAACGGTCATGTTCATTCACGCCTCACCCTAACCCGGAAACACAATATAGTCCTCATACTCATATGAGGGTTGGAACCTAACTCTAATCGTAAACCCACCCGGCTTGTACAGCTTACCCAAAACCTTAACCTAACGGTTCACCTGGCACATTGACGTGAAACCTCACTGTAATTCGTGCCTCACTGTATCAGTGAAATACCCTATTGCCCTCTCCCTCATGTCAGAGCTGGATCCCAACTCTTACCATAACACCATATTTCACATACACCAACAGAAACCCAAACCCTTACCCTAGACCAGGGCTGAGAAACTGTACCCTCATGTTCATTCACACATCACCTTAAGCCTGAAACACATTATCTCAGCCATCTTCACGTCAGTGTTGGATTCTAACGCTAATACTAACCCTACCAACTCTGTACAGCTTACGCAACCCCTAACACTAATCTTAGCACTGGCACCTTGACCTGAATCTCCACGTTTCTTCACGCCACACCATGAACCGGAAACACAATACACCCTCGTCCTCACATCAGAGATGGACCCTAACTCTAACCGTAACACAACCTGCACCGTACAGCTTACCCATCACCTAACCCTAACCCTAGCCTTGACTCCTTGATCTGAACCCTCACTGTAATTCCTGCATCAGTGTATCAGTGAAATAAAATATAGTCCTCTCCCTCACGTCAGAGTTGGAGTCTAACTCTTACCGTTATACTATAATCCAAGTACACTTACAAAACACGTAACCCTAAATGTAGCCCTGGACCCATAGCCTGAACCATCATGTTCAGTCACGTCTCACTCTACCCCGCAACACAATATCGCCCTCAAACTCACATCAGAACTGCACCCTAACTCTAATCGTAACCCAACCAGAGCCTTACAGCTAACCCAACCAATAACCTTAACACTAGCCTTGGCAACTTGACCTGAACCCTCACTGAAACTGCTCCCACAGTGTTTCAGTGAATTACCATTTCGCCCTCTCCCTCACTTCAGAGCTGTATCCCAACTCTTAACATAACACTATTTTATACGTACACCTCACAGAACATGTAACCCTTACCCTGCCCAGGGCTGAGAACCAGCATGGTCACGGTCATTCACGCCTCAACTTAAGCCTGAAACACAATATCTCAGTCGTCCTCACATCAAAGATGGATTCTAATGCTAATCTTTACCCAAATCGCTCTGCACAGCTTACCCAATAACTAAACTTAACCCTACTGAAGGAGTTCAGACCTGAACCCACATGTTCATTCACGCCTCACCATAAACCGGAACCACAATATCACCCTCATCATCACATCAGAGATGGAACCTAACTCTAAACAGAACACTACCAGCACCATAGAGTATACCCATCAATAACCCAACCCTAGCTTTGACTCCTTGACCTGAACCCTCACTGTAATTCCTGCATCAGTGTATCAGGGAAATAAAATATAGCCCTCTAAATCACGTCAGAGTTGGAGTCCAACTCTTACTGTAACGTAATATTTCAAGTACACCTTAACGAACAATTAACACTAACCATAGCCCTGGACAGGAAGCCAGACCCTCAAGTAAATTCATGCCTCACCATAACCGGAAACACAGTCTTGCCCTCATCTTAACATCAGAGCTGGACGCTAACTCGAATCATAACTCAACACGCCACATACAGCTAACCCAACTCCTAACCCTAAACCTAGTCTGGGGCCTTGAACTGAAACCTCACTGAAACTCCTGCCTCAATGTATCACTGAAATACCATATCACCCTCTTCCTCACGTCAGAGATGGACCACTACTCTTACAGTAACACTCTACTCCAGGTGCACCTTACCAAACACATATCTGTAACCATAGCCCTAGACCCAGAGTCTGAACTCTCACATTCATTCATGCCTCACTATAACCCAGAAACAGAGTATCACCACTGTCCTCACATGAGAATTGGAACCTAACTCCAATTGTAATTCTACCCACAGATTACAGCTTACCCAACACCTAATCATAACCCTAGCCCTGGTGCCTTGAATTGAACCCTCACGTTTACTCATGTCACACCATATCCCAGAAACAGAATAGCTCCCTCACACTCACATCAGACCAGGAGCCTATCTCTAACTGTAACTCTATTTTCCGCTTACACGTTACCAAACACCTAACCCAAACAGTACCCCTGGACCCAGAGCCTGAACGCTCACGTTCATTCATGGTTCACCATAACCATACACACAGCATCGCACTTTTTCTCACATCAGAGCTGGACCTTAACTTTATCATAACCCAACCTACCTTGTAGAGTTTACACAGCACATAACCCGAACCCTAGCCCTGGCATGTTGACCTGGCACCTCACTGTATATCCAGCCTCAGTGAATCAATTAAATACCATATAGCTGTCTCCCTCACGTCAGAGCTGGATTCGAACTCTACCTGTAATACTATATTCCAGAGACCCCTTACAGAACAACTAACCCTAAATGCAGCCCTGAACTGACACTCTGTACACTCCTGTTCATTCACGATCCAGCTTAAGGCTGAAACAAAACATCTCCCTACTCCTCACATAAGACAAGGATTCCAATGCTAGTCGTAACCCAATGCCCCCCACACACCTTACACAACAACTAACCCGAACCCTAGCCCTCGCATGTTGACATGGACCCACACTGTAACTCCTGCCTCAGTGTACCAGTGAAATACGATATTTCCCTCTCCCTCGTGTCAGAGCTGGATATCAACTCTTACTGTAACACTATTTTCGACGTACACCTTACAGAACACCTATCCCTAGCTGGGGCTGAGAAACTGAACTCTTTGGTACACTCACACCTTAACATAAGCCTGAAACACAATATGTATTTCTTCCTCACATCAGACATGAATTCTAAGGCTAATGGTAAAGCAACCCGCTCCGTACAACTTACACAACACAAAACGAAACACTAGCGCTGGCACCTTGACCTGAAACCACATGTTCATTCACGTCTCATCATAAACCAGAAACGCAATATGGCCCTCAACCTCACATCAGAGATGGACCCTAAGTCTAACCATAAGACTACCTCATTGCACAGCTTACCCAACAACTAATCTTAACCCAAGACCTAGTGCCTTTAGTTCAAACTTCTCGTATATTCATGCATCACCATAATCATGAAACACATTATCGCCCTTGTCCTCACATCAGAGCTAATCCCTAACTCTAATCGTAACCTAAACTGCCCTGCACAACTTACCCATCACTGAACCCTATCTCTAACACTGGCACCTTGCCCTCAACACTCACTGTAACTCCTGCCTCAGTGTATCAGTGAAATACAATAACAACCTCTCCCTCACCTCAGAGCAGGATCATGTCTCTTATAGTAGGACTATATTTCATGTCCACCTTAGAGAACACCTAACCCTAACACTAACCCTGGGTTGAGAACCAAAACCCTCATATTGATTCACACCTGAACTTAAGACTGAAACACAATATTCCCTTCGTCCTCACATCAGACATGGATTCTAACACTAAACGTTACCCAACCCATTCGGTCAGCTTGCAGAACACCTATTCCTAATCCTAGTGCAGGAACCTTGACCTCAACCCTGACTGAAATCCTATCTCAGTGTATCAGGGAATTACCATATCACCCACTACCTCACGTCACAGCTGGATCCCAACTCTTTCCATAACTATATATTTCATGTGCAGCTTACCAAACACATAAACCTAACCCTAGCCTAGGGTTGATAACCAGGACCCTCCTTTTCATTAACGCCTCAACGTCATCCTGAAACACAATATATCAGTCGTCCTCACATCACAGATGGATTCTAACGCTAAACGAAATCCAACTGGCTCCAAACAGATTACAGAACACCAAAACCTAACAATAGGACTGGAACTTTGACCTCAAAACGCACTGTAAGTCCTGCCTCATTGTATCAATGAAATACCATATTGTGCTCTCGCTCACGTCAGAGTTGGATCCAAACTCTTACTGTAACACTATTTTCCACGTACACCTTGGAGAACACCTAACCATAACAGTAGCCCTGGGGTAAGAAGCTGAACCCTCATGTTCATTCATGCCTCAACGTCCGCCTGAAATATATCTCCCTCGTCTGCACCTCAGAGCTGCCATCTAACTCTAATGGTAACCCAACCGACACATACAGCTTACCCAACACTTAACCCTAACACTAGTTCTGGCACCATGACCTGAACCCTTACTGAAACTCCTGCCTCCGTGTATCAGTGAAACACCATATCGCCCTGTCACTCACATCAGAGCTGGACTTAAACTCTTACCGTAACACTATATTTCATGTACACCTCACAGAACAGCAAACAGTAACGCTAGACCAGGGCTGAGAAACTGAACCTTCATGTTCATTCACGCCTCCACTTAAGTCTGAAACACAAGATATCAGTCGTCCTCATTTCAGAGATGGATTCTAACGCTTATCGTAACCCAACCCGCTCTGTACAGCTTACACAACGCATAACCCTAACGCTAGCGCTGGCACCATGACGTGAACGCTCACGTTCATTCACGACACAATATAAGCTGGAAACACAAGATCGCCAACATCCTAACAACAGCAATGGACCCTAATTTTAACCGGACAACCCACATCATACAGCTTACCCAATACCTAATCTAATGCATACCCTAGTGTCTTGACTTGAAACCTCACTTTCATTCACGCTTTCACTATGACCCAGAAACACAATAGCACCCTCCTGCTCACATCAGACCAGTAACCTAACTCTAACTGTATCCCTATTTTCCACTTACACCTTACCGAACAACAACCCTAACGCTACACCTCAAACCAGAGCGTAAACCCTCACGTACATTCATGACTCACCATAACCGTACACACACTCTCGCCCTCGTCGTCGCATCAGAGCTGGACCCTAACTCTAAAGGTAACCCAACCCGCCCTGAACAGTTTACCCAACACCTACACCGAACCTTAGCCCTGGCACGTTGACCTGGAACCTCATTGTATCTCCAGCCTCAGTGTAACAATGAAATACCATATAGCCTTCTCACTCACATAAGCGCTCGAGTACAACTGTTACTGAAACAGTATATTCCATGTACAATTTACAGAACACGTAACACTAACCCTATCCCTGGCCTGAGATTCTGAACACTCCTGTACATTCACGCCACAGCTAAAACCTGAAATACAATATCTCCCTACTACTCACATCTGAGGTGGAAAATAACTCTAATCGTAACCCAACCCAAACTGTACAGCTTATCAAACACACAATCCTCACCCTAGACCTGGCACCTTGATGTGAAACCTCACTGTAATTCCTGCCTCAGTGTATCAGTGAAATACCATATCGCTTTCTCCATCACGTCAGAGCTGGAACCTAACTTTTACCTTAATACTGTATTTCACGTACACTTTACAGAACCCCAAACCGTAACCAAAACCAGAGCTCAGAAACTGAACCCTCATGTTCATTCATGCCTCAGCTTAAGCCTGAAACACAATATCTCATTCATCCTCACATCAGAGATGGATTCTAACGCTAATTGTAACCAACGCGTCCCTAACTACTAACCCACAGCTTAACCATAACACCAGCCCTGGCACCTTGACCTGAACACTCACTGTAACTCCTGCCCCTGTGTATGTGTGAAATTCCACGTCGCCCTACCAATCACGTCAGAGCTAGATCCCACCTCTTACCATAACACTATATTCCACGTACACATTAGAGAACACCCACTGTAACTCCTGCCCCTGTGTATGTGTGAAATTCCACGTCGCCCTACCAATCACGTCAGAGCTAGATCCCACCTCTTACCATAACACTATATTCCACGTACACATTAGAGAACACCTAACCCTAACGCTACTCCTGGCGTGAGAACATGAAACCTCATCGTCATTCACGCCTCAGCGTCAGCCTGAAACACAATATCTCAGTCGTCCTCACATCACAGATGGATTCTAATGCTAAACATAATCCAACCAGATAAGTACCGCTTACACAACACCTAACCCTAAACGTAGTGTAGGAACATTGACCTCAACACTGACTGAAATCCTGCCTCAGTGTATCAGTGAAATACCATATCGCCCTCTTCCTCACGTCAGAGATGGATCCCGACTCTTACCATAACATTATATTCCAGGTATACCTCACTGAACATCTAAACCTAACCCTAGTCATGGACCCATAGCCTGAAACCTCACGTTCATTCACTCCTCGCCATAACCGGGAAACACAATATCGCCCTTGTCTTCACATCATCACTGGACCCTGAATCTAATCGTAACCCAAACCTCCACTTACAACTAACCCAACATGTCAACTTAACGCTAGCGTTGGCGCCTTAACCTGAACCCTCACTGAAAGTCCTGCCTCAGTGTATCAGTGAAAGACCATATCACCCACTAACTCACGTCAGAGCTGGATCCAAACTCTTTCCATAACTCTATATTTTACATGTACCTTAGCAAACACATAATCCTAACCATAGCCCGGGCCTGATAACCTGAGCCCTTATATTCATTTCACCTCAACATTGGCCTGAAACACAATATATCGGTCGTACTCACATCACAGGTAGATTCTAACGCTAAACGTAATACAACAGTCTCCGTACAGCTTACACAACACCTAACAGTAACCATAGCGCTGGAACCTGTTCTCAAACCTCACAGTAATTCATGAATATGTGTATCACTGTAATACCATATCGCCCTCTCCATCATGTAAGAGGTATAGTCCAACTCTAACCATAACAATATATTCCACGTAGAACTTACAGAACACCTAAAACTTACCCTATCCTGGGCTGAGATTTTGCACACTCCTGCACATTCACGCCTCAATGTAAGCATGAAACACAATATCTCCCTAGTCCTCACATCAGAGATGGACCCTAACTTTAATTGTAACCCAAACATTACTATACAGCTAACTCAACACCTAATCTTAACCTTAGACCTGGTTCCTTTACCTGAACCATCACTGAAACTGCTGCATCTGGGTATCAGTGAAATACCATATCGCCCTCTACCTCAAGTCAGAGCTGGATCCAAACTCTTATCATAACACTATTTTCCACATACAACTTACAGACCACCTAACCCTAACCCTAGCCCAGGTCTTAGAATCTGAACCCTCACGTTTATTCACGCCTCAAAATAAGCCTGAAACACAATACCTCAGTCGTCCTCACATCAGAGATGAATTCTAATGCTAATCATAACCCAAACCGCTCTGTACAGCTTACACAACAACTAAACGTTATGCTAGTGCTGGGGCCTTGACCTGAACCCTCAGATTCATTCACACCTCACCATACATGGAAACATAGTATCACATCTGTCCTCACATCAGAACTGGCCTCTAACAGGAAAAGTAAGACTACCCGCACCGTACAGCTTACCCAAAACATAATCGTAAACAAAGCCGTGGTGCTTGAACTGAACCTTCACGTTCATTCACGCCTCACCATAACACAGGAAAACAATAGCTCCCTGGCACTCACATCAGACCATGAACCTAACTCTATCCGTAAAACTATTTTCCACTTACATCTTACAGAACACCTAACCCTAACCCTGCACCTGGTCCCGGAGCATGAACCCTCACGTTCATTCATGCCTCACTATAACCCAGAAACACATTATCGCCCACTTCCTCACATCAGAGTTGGTCAGAAATTGTAATTGCCACCTAACCTGCCCGGTACAGGTTACCCATCAAACAAACTCTAACCCTACCCTTGATTCCTTGACCTCAACACTCACTGGAACTCCTGCCTCAGTGTATCAGTGATACACCATATCAGACTCTCCCTCATGTCAGAGCTGGAGTCCACCTCTTAACGTGACAGTATATTCCACGTACACCTTATCGAACACGTAACCCTAACCCAAGCCCTGGACCTAGATTCTTACCCTCACGTTCATTCACGCCTCACAGTAACCTGGAAACACAATATCGCCCTAGCCCTCACATCAGCACTGGACCCTAACTCTAATCATAACCCAATGCGTCCCTAACCCACAGCTAAACCCTAACACTAGCCCTGGCACCTTGACCTGAACACTCACTGTAACTCCTGCTCCTGTGTATATGTGAAATTCCACATCGCCCTATCACCCACGTCAGAGCTAGATCCCATCTCTTACAGTAACACTATATTCCATGTACACATTAGTGAACACCTAACACTAACCCTAGCCCTGGTGTGAGGACCGGAGACCTCAAGTTCATTCACGCCTCAACATTGGCCTGAAACACAATATCTCAGTCGTCCTCACCTAACAGTTGTATTCTAATGCTAAATGTAATCCAACCAGATACATACAGCTTACACAACACGTAACCCTGACCCAAGCGTAGGAAGCTTGACCTCAACACTGACTGAAATCCTGCCTCAGTGTATCAGTGATATACCATATCGCCCTCTCCATCACGTCAGAGCTATAGTCCAACACTTGTCGTAACTCTCTATTCCAGGCATACCTTACAGAACTCTTTACCCTAACCATAGCCCTTACACCTTGAACTGAACACTCACTATAACTCCTGCCCCTGTGTATCTGTGAAATCCCACATCACTCTCTCCCTCACGTCAGAGCTGGATCCTATCTCTAACCGTAACAATATATTCCATGTACAATTTAGAGAACACCTAACCCTAACCCTAGTCTTGGAGTTCGAACCTGAACCCTCAGGTTCATTCATGCCTCAAACACATTATCTCAGTCATCCCCACATCACAGATGGATACTAATAATAAATGTAATCCAACCCCATCAGGACAGCTTACAGAAAAGGTTACCCTAACCATAGTGAAGGAACCTTAACCTCAACCGTGACTGAAGTCCTGGATCAGTGTATCAGTGAAATAACATATCGCCTGCTACCTCACGTCAGACCTGTACCCCAACTCTTTCCGTAACTCTATAATTTACATGAACCTTACCAACATAACCCTAACCAGAACCGAGGGCTGATAACCTGAACTCTTATGTTCATTTATGCCTCAACGTTGGCCTGAAACACGATATCTCAGTTGTACTCATATTACAGATGGATTCTAATGATAAACGTAATGCAACACGCTCCGTACAGCTTACACAACACTTAACACTAAACATAGGGCCGGAACCTTGTACTCAAACATGACAGTAAATCCTACCTCAGTGGATCAATGTAATACAATATGACCATCTCCATCACGTCAGAAGTATAGTCCAACTCTAAAGGTATCAATATATTCCACGTATGACTTACAGAACACCTAACACTAACACTATCCCTCGGCAGAGATTCTGAACACTCCTGTACATTCACGCCTCAATTTAAGCCTGAAACACAATATCTCCCTGGTCTCACATCAGACTTGGAACTTATGTATAATGGGAACCTCACCAGCCCTGTACAGCTTACCCAAAACCTAAAGCTTAAACTTCACCTGGCACCTGGACGTGAAACCTCACTGAAATTCCTGTCACAGTGTATCAGTGAAACAATATATTGCCCTCTCCCTCATGTCAGAGCTGGATCCCAACTCTTACCGTAACACTAAATTTCACATACACCTTTCAAAACACCAAATCCTAACCCTAGGCCAGGGCTGAGAAACAGAACGTTCATGTTCATTCACCCCTCATTTAAGTCCGAAACACATTATCTCAGTCGTCCTCACCTCAGAGTTAAATTCTAAGGCTAATTATAACCCAAACCGCTCCATACAGCTTACCCACCAAATAAATGTAACCCTTGCTCTGGCACATTAACCTGAACCCTCAGGTTGATTCGCGCCTCACCATTACCCAGAAACACAGATTCACCCCTGTCCTCAAATCAGAACTGGACCCTAACTCTAACTGTATGACTACCCGCACCATTCAGCTTACCCAACACCTAATCATAACCATAGCACTCGTGAATTGAATTGAAACCTAACTTTCATTGACACTTCACCATAACCAAGGAACACAATATCTCCCTCACATTCACATCAGACCAGGAACCTAACTCTAATCGTAACCCTAATTTCCACTAACACCTTACCGAACACCTAACCCTAACATTAGTCCTGACAACTTGAACTGAAACCTCACTGTAATTCCTGCAACAGGATGTCAGTGAAACACCACATCGCCCTCTCCCTCATGTCAGAGCTGGATCCCATCTCTTACAGTAACACTAGGTTCCACGTACACCTTAGAGAACACCTAACCCTAACCCTAGCCCTGGGGTGAGAACCTCAAACCTCATGTACACTCACACCTCAGCGTCAGACTGAAACAAAATATCTCAGTCGTCCTCACATCACAGATGGATTGTAACACTAAACATAATCCAATCCGCTCCGAACAGTTTAAACAATCCCTAACCCTAACCATAGCTCTGGAACCTTGACTTCAACCCTCACGGTAAGTCCTGCATCTGTGTATCAGTGTAATTCCATATTGCCCTCTCCATCACGTCAGAGATATAGCCCAACTCTAAACATAACACATTATTCCTTGTACGCCTTACAGAACACCTAACCTTTACCCTATCTGTGGCCTGAGATTTTGAGCACCCCTGTACATTCACACCTCACCTAAAGCACGAAACACAATATCTCAGTCGTCTTCATATCACAGATGGATTCTAACGCTAATCGTAATCCATCCCGCTCCGTACAGCTTACACAGCAATTAACACTAGCCATAGCGCTGGAACCTTGACCTCAAACCTCACTGTAAGTCCAATCGCCCTCTCCATCACGTCAGAGCTATAGTTAAACTCTAACCATAACACTATAATACACCTACACTTAGAGAACAAATAACCCTATCCCTAGCCCTGGAACCATACCCAGAACCCTCATGTTCATTCACGCCTCAACTTAAGCCCGAAACAAAATATCTCAATCGTCCTCACATTTGAGATTTATTCTAACGCTAATCATAAACCAAAGCGCTCTGTGTAACTTAAACAACACCTAACCCAAACATTAGTGCTGGCACTTAGAGCTGAACTCTCACGTTAATTCATCCCTCACAATTACACGAAAAGGCAGTATCGCCCAAATCCTCACATCAGACATTGACCCTAACTCTAACAGGAAGACTACTGGCATCATAAACCTTACCCAACACCTAATCTTATATGTAGCCCAAGTGCCTTGATTTGAAACCTCACGTTCATTCACGCTTCACCAGAAACCAGAAACGCAATAGCTCCCTCCGGCTGACATCAGTTAAGGAACCTAGCTCTTACTGTAACCCTATTTTCCACTTACACCTTACTGAACACCTAACCATAACACTACGCCTTTACCCACAGCCATAACCCTCATGTTCATTCACGGCTTACCATAACTGTACACACAGTATCACCTACGTCTTCACATTAGAGCTGGACCCTAACTATAATCGGATCCCAACCGGCATCGTACAGCTTACCCAACACATAACCCTAAAACTAGGAAGGCGCCTTTAACTTAATCCTCACTGTAACTCTTGCCTCAGGGTATCAGTGAAATACCATATCGCCCTCTACCTCATGTCAGAGCTGGAGTTCAACTGTTACCGTAACACGATATTCCACGTACAATTACAAAACCCCTCACCCTAATACTATCCTTGAATGCATAGCCTGAACCATCACGTTAATTTACTACACACCACATAATGGAAACACAATATTGCCGTCGTCCTCACATCGGCGCTGGACCCTAACTCTATTCATAACCCAATCCGACCCTTTGAGCTAACACAATACCTAATCATAACCCATGTGCTGGCGCCTTGAACAGAAAGCTCCCTGCAACTAATGCCTCAGAATATCAGTGAAATTCCATATCGCCCTCTTCCTCACGTCAGAGATGAATCCTGACTCTTACCATAACAGTATATTCCAGGTCCACCTTACTGAACACCTAACCCTAACACTAGAGTTCTACCAACAGCCTGAAACCACCCGTTCCTTCAGGCCTCACTGTGACCCAAAAACACAATACCTTCCTGGTCCTCACATCAGATATGGAACCTAACTATAATAGGAACCGCGCCCACAGTGAACAGCTTACCAAAAGCCTAAATGTAACATTTCACGTGGCACGTTGACGTGAAACCTCACTGAAATTCCTGCCACAGTGTATCAGTGAAATAATCTATTGCCCTCTCCCTCACGTCAGAGCTGGATCCCAACTCTAACAGTAACACTATATTTCACGTACACCTTACACAACACAAAATTCTAAAAATAGACTAAGGCTGAGAAACTGAACCCTCATATTCATTCACGCCTCAACTTAAGCCCGAAACACAGCATCTCAGTCGTGCTCACATCAGAGTTAAATTCTAACGCTAATCATAACCCAAACCACTCCATACAGCTTACCCAACAACTTAACATAACCCTACCGCTGGCACATTAACCTGAACCCTCAGGTTCACTCGCGCATCACCATAGTCCGGAAACACAGATTCAAACCTGTCCTCACATCAGAACTGGACCTTAAATATAACCGTAAGTTTACCGGCAACATACAGCTTACCCAACACCTAATCATAACCCTAGCACTGTGCCTTGAATTGACCCCTAACTTTCATTCACACTTCACCATAACCAAGGAACAAAATAGCCCCCTCGCACTCACATCAGACCAGGAACTTAACTCTAATCATAAACCTATTTTTCACTTATACCCTATCGAGCAAATAACCCTCACCCTAGTCCTTGTACCTTGAAAAGAAACCTCACTGTAATTCCTGCCTCAGTGTGTCAGTGAAATCCACATTGCCCTCTCCCTCACGTGAGAGCTGGATCCCATCTTTTACAGTAACACTATGTCCCACATACACCTTAGAGAACACCTAACCCTAAGTCTAGTCCTGGGATGAAAACCTGAAACCTCATGTTAACTCATACTACAGCATCGGCCTGAAACGAAATATCTCAGTCATCCTCACATCAAAGTTGGATTGTAACACTAAACGTAATCGAATCCACTCCGTACAGTTTAAAGAACACCTAACCCTAACCATAGTGCTGGAACCTTGACCTCAATCCTCACTGTAAGTCCTGCCTCAGTGTATCAGTGTAATACCATATTGCCCTCTCCATCACGTCAAAGATATGGTACAGCTTTAAACGTAACACATTATACCTGGTACGCCTTACAGAACACCTAAAACTAACGTTATGTGTGGGTTGAGATTCTGAACACTCCTGTACATTCACGCCACACCTAAAGCCCGAAACACAATATCTAAATCGTACTCATATCACAGATGGATTCTAACGCTAATCGTCATCCATCCCTCTCAGTACAGTTTACACAACACCTAACACTAACCACAGCTCTGGAACATTGACCACAAACCTCACTGTATGTCCTATCGCCTTCTAAATCACGTCAGAGCTATAGCACAACTTTAACCGAAACACTATAATCCATATAAACTTACATAACACATAACCCTAACCAAAGAACTGGAACCATACCCAGAACCCTCATGTTCATTCACGCCTCAACTTAAGCATGAAACAATATCTCACTCGTCCTCACATCGGAGATGTGTTCTAACGCTAATCATAAATGAACCCGCTCCATGCAGGTTAAACAACACCTAACCCTAACCCTAGTGCTGGCACCTAGAGCTGAACCCTCACGTTCATTCATGCCTCACCATAACACGGAAAGACTATATCATCCACGTCCTCCCATCAGATATTTACCCTAACTCTAACAGAAACACTGCAAGCTTCATACACCTTATGCAACACCTAATCTTAACTGTAGCCCTAGTGTCTTGATTTGAAACCTCAAGTTGATTCACACTTCACCATAACCCAGACACAGAACAGCTCCCTCCCGCTTACATCAGACCAGGAACCTAACTCTAACTGTAACCCTATTTTCCACTTACACCTTACTGTACACCTAAACATAACACTATCACTTGACCCAGAGCCAGATTCCTCACGTTCATTCACGGCTCACCATAGCTGTACACACGGTATCACCTTCGTCTTCACATTAAATCTGAACCCTAAATGTAATCGTAACCCAACCACCATCGTACAGCTTACCCAACACATAACCCTAAATCTAGCCATGGCGCTTTGATCTTAAGCCTCACTGTAACTCTTGCCTCACGGAATCAGTGAAATACCATATCGCCCTCTACCTCATGTCAGAGCTGGAGTCCAACTGTTACCGTAACACTATATTCCACATACAATTACAAAACCCCTAACCCTAATCCTAGCCTTGGATACATAGACTGAACCGTCACGTTAATTTACTCCACACTATAACGTGGGAACACAATATGGCCGTCATCCTCACATCAGCACTGGACCCTAGCTCAAATCATAACCCAAACCGACCGATACAGTTAACACAACACCTAATCCTCACCCTTGTCTTGGTGCCTTGAACACAAACCTCTGTGCAACTCCTGCTTCAGAATATCAGTGAAATACCATATCGCCCTCTTCCTCACATCTGAGATGGATCCCGACTCTTACCATAACAGTATAATCCAGGTACACCTTACTGAACACCCAACCCTAACCCTAGAGCTGGACCGATAGCCTGAACCCTCCCGTTCATACACGCGTCACCATAACCCGAAAACACAATATCTCACTGGTCCTCACATCAGATATGGAACCCAACTATAATACGAACCCCACCCGCCATGAACAGCTTAGCCAAAAGCTAAACATAACCCTTCACCTGGAATTTTGACATGAAACCTCACAGTAATTCTTGTCTCCGTGTATCAGTGAAATACCCTATTGTCCTCTCCCTCATGTCAGAGCTGGATCCAAACTCTTACGCCAACACTATATTTCACATACACCTTACAGAACACCAAATCCTAACCCTAGATAAGGGATGAGAAAATGTACCCTCATGTTAATTCATGACTCAACTTAAGCCCAAAACACAGTATCTCAGTCTTTCTCACATCAGAGTTTTATTCTAACGCTAATCATAACCCAAACCCCTATGTTCAGCTTACTCAACAACCAAATGTAACACTAGTGCTGGCGTATTAACCTGAACCCTCAGTTTCATTCACGCCTCACCATAACACGGAACCACATATTCACAACTGTCCTCATATCAGAACTAGACTCTAACTTTAACCGTAAGAGGACGCGCAACATTCAGCTTATACAATGCCTTATCGTAACCCCAGCACTGGTGCCTTGAATTGTCACCTAACTTTCATTCACACCTCATCATAACCAAGGAACACAAAAGCTCCCTCGTATCACATCAGACCAGGTACCTAACTCTAATTGTAACCCTATTTTCTACTTACACCTTAGTGGACAACAACCATAACACTACCCCTTGACCCAGAGCCGGAACCCTCACGTTCATTCACGGCTCACCATAATTGTACACAAAGTATCACCTTCGTCTTCACATTAGAGCTGGACCCTAACTATAATCCTAACACAACCAGCATCGTACACCTTACCAAACACGTAACCATAAACATAGCCATGGTGCCTTGATGTTAATCCTCACTGTAACTCTTTCCTCAGAGTATCAGTGAAATACCATATCGACCTCTCCGTCCTGTCAGAGCTGGAGTCCAACTGTTACCGTAAGAATATATTCCACGTACAATTACAAAATCCCTAACCCTAATTCTAGCCTTGGATGCATAGCCTGAATCCTCATGTTAATTTACTCCACACCATAATGTGGAAACACAATATTGCCGTCGTCCTCACATCAGCACTGGACGCTAGCTCTAATCATAAACCTATCCGACCCATACAGCTAACCCCAAACCAAGCCCTAACCCCTGACCTGGCGTCTTGAACAGAAACCTCCCTGCAACTCCTGCCTCAGAATATCAGTGAAATACCATATCGCCCTCTTCCTCATGTCAGAGATGGATTCTGACTCTTACCGTAACAGTATATTCCAGGTAAACCTTACTGAACACCCAACCCTAACGCTACAGCTGGACCTATAGCCAGAACCCTCCCAATCATTCACACCACACCATAATCCAAAAACACAACAACTCCCTGGTCCTCACATCAGACATGAGACCTAACAATAATAGGATCCCCATCCGCCCTGTACAGCTTAACCAAAACATAAACCTAACCCTTTACCTGGCACATTGACGTGAAACCTCACTCTTATTCCTGCCTCAGAATATCAGTGTATTACCATTTTGCCCTCTCCATCATGTCAGGGATATAGTCCAAATCTACACGTAGCACATTATACCTTGTACACCTTAATGAACAACAACCCTAACCCAATCTATGGGCTGTGACTCTGAACACTCCTGTACATTCACGCCTCACCTAAAGCCCGAAACACACTATCTCAGTCGTCTTCCTATCACAGCTGGATTCTATCGCTAATCGTAATCCATCCGGCTCTATACAGCTTACACAGCACCTAACCTTAATCATAGCGCTGGAACCTTGACCTGAACCCTCACTGTAAGTTCTATCGCACTCTCCATCACGTCAGAGCTATAGTCCAACTCTAACCGCAACACTATTATCCACCTACACTTACAGACACATAACCCTAACCTTAGCCGTGGAACCATACCCAGAACTCTGATGTTTACTCACGCCTCAATTTAAGGCCGAAACACAATATCTCAGTCGTCCTCACATCAGAGATATATTCTACCGCTAATCATAAACCAACACCCTTCGTGCAGCTTAAACAACACCTAACTCAACCCTACCCCTGGCAACTAGGGCTGAACCCTCAGGTTCATTCATGCCTCACCATAAATTGGAAAGAATATATCGTCCAGGTCCTCACATCAGAGATTTACCCTAACTCTAACAGGAAGACTACCCACATCATAAACCTTACCCAACACCTAATCATATCTGTAGCCCTAGTGCCTTGATTAGCAACCTCATGTTCATTCACGCTACACCATAACACAGAAACACTATAGCCCCCTCCCACTAACATCAGACCAGGAACCTAACTCAAATCATTACCCTATTTTCCACTTACACCTTATCACACACCTAACCTTAACACTAGTCCTGGCGCCTTGAACTGAAACCTTACTGTAATTTTTGCCTCAGTGTGTAACTGAAATACCACATCGCCCTCTCCGTCACGTCAGAGCTGGATAACATCTCTTACCATAACAGTATGTTCCACGTACAGGTTAGAGAACACCGAACCCTAACCCGAGCCCTAGGGTGAGAACCTGAAACCTCATGTTCGCTCACACCTCTGCGTGGTCCTGAAACAAAATATCTCAGTCGTCCTCACATCACATATGCATTCTAACACTAAACTTATCCAATCCGCTCCATACACTTTAAACAACACCTAAAAATAACAATAGCGCTGGAACCTTGACTTCAAACTTCACTCTAAGTCCTGCGTCAGTGTATCAGTGTAATACCATATTGTCCTCTCCATCACGTCAGACATATAGTACAACTCTAAAAGTAAGACATTATACCTTCTACGCCTTAGAGAACATGTAAACCTAACCCTAGTCCTGGAACCATAACCAAAACCCGCCTGTTCATTCACACATCAACTTAAGCCCAAAACACTGTATATCAATCGTCCTCACATTACAGTTAAATTCTAACGCTAATCATATCCCAAACCTCTCCATAAAGTTTACCCAACAACTAAACGTAACCCTACCACAGGCGCATTAACCGGAACCCTCAGATTCATTCATGCCTCACCATAACCCGGAAACACAGATTCACACCTGTCCTCTCATCAGAACAGGAACCTAACTCAAACCGTAAGACTACCCGCAACATGAAGCTTACCCAACACCTAATCATAACCCTAGCACTGGTGCCTTGAATTGAAACCTAACTTTCATTCACAACTCACCATAACCAAGGAACACAACAGCTCCCTCGTACTCACATCAGACCAGGAACCTAACTTTAATCGTAACCCAATTTTCCACTTACACCTTACTGAACACCTAACCCTAACCCTAGTCCTTGCACCTTGAACTGAAACCTAACTGTAATTCCTACCTCAGTGTTTCAGGGAAATACCACATCGCCCTCTCCCTCATGTCAGAGCTGGATCCCATCTCTTAACGTAACACTATGTTCCACGTACACCTTAGAGAACACCTAACCCTAACCCTAGCCCTCGGGTGAAAACATGAAACTTCATGTTCACTCACACCTCAGCATCAGCATGAAAAAATATATCTCAGTCGTCCTTACATCACAGATGAATTCTAACACTAAACGGAATCCAAACCGCTCTGTGCAGTTTAAACAACACATATCCCTACTCATATAGCTGGAAACTTGTCCTCAACCCTCACAGTAAGTCCTGTCTCAGTGTATCACTGTAATACCATATTGCCCTCTCCATCACGTCAGAGATATAGTCCAACTCTAAACGTCACACATTATACCTTGTATGCCTTACAGAGCACCTAACCCTAACCCTGTACGTGGGCTGAGATTCTGAACACTCCTGTATATTCACGCCTCACCTAAAGCCCGAAACACAATATTTCAGACGTCTTCATATCACAGATGGATTCTAATGCTAATCGTAATCCATCCCGCTCCGTATAGTTTACACAAAACATAACCCTAACCGTTGCACTGGAACCTTGACCTCAACCCTCAGTGTAAGTCCTCTTGCCCTCTCCATGACGTCAGAGCTATAGTCCAACTCTAACCATAACAGTATAATCCACCTACACTTACAGAAAACATAACCATAGCCCTAACCCTGGAACCATACAAAGAAGCCTCATGTACATTCATGCCTCAACTTAAGCCCGAAACACAATATCTCAGTCGTCCTCACATCAGAGATGTATTCTAAGGCTAATCATAAACCAACCCGCTCCAGGCAGCTTAAACAACAACTAACCCTAACCGTAGTGCTGGCACCAGAACTGAACCCTCACGTTCATTCATGCCTCACCATTACCCAGAAAGACTATAACGTCCACGTTTTCACATCAGAGATTTACCCTAACTCAAACAGGAAGACTACACGCATCATATGCTTTACCCAACACCTAATCTTATCTGAAGCCCTAGTGCATTGATTTGAAACCTCACGTTCATTCACACTTTACCATAACCCAGAAACACAATAGCTCCTTCCCAATCACATCAGACCAGGAACATAACTCTAACTGTAACCCTATTTTCCACTTACACTTTACTGAACACCTAACCATAACATTACCACTTGAACCAGACCCGGAATGCTCACATTCATTCACGGCTCACCACAACTGTACACACAGTATCAACTTCGTCTTCACATTAGAGCTGGACCCTAACAATAATCATAACCCAAATAGCATTGTACATCTTACCCAACATGTAACCCTAAGCCGAGCCTTGGCACCTTGATCTTAATTTCACAGTAACTCTTGACTCAGGGTATCAGTGAAATACCATATCACCCTCTCCCTCACGTCAGAGCTGGAGACCACCTGTTACCTTAAAACTATATTCCACGTACAATTAGAAAACCCCTAACACTAATCCTAGCCTTGGATGCATAGCCTGAAACCTCACGTTAATATACTCCACACCATACCCTGGAAACACAATATTGCCCTCGTCCTCACATCAGTGCTGGACCCTAACTCTAATCATAACATAAACTGTCCCATACTGTTAATACAACACATAACCCTAACCCTTGCCTTGGCACAATGAACAGAAACCTCCATTCAACCCCTGTGTCAGAATGTCAAGGAATTGCCATATTGTCCTCTTCCTCATGATAGTTATCCCGACTCTTACCGTAACAGTATATTCCAGGTTCACCATATTGAACACTTAACCCTAACCCTAGTACTGACAAAAAGCCTGAACCCTCCCGTATATTCATGTCTCACCATCACCTGAAAACACAATATCTCCCTGGTCCTAACATCAGACATGGAACCTAAGTATAATAGGAACCCACACACACATGTAAAGCTTACTCAAAACCTGAAACTAACCCTATACCTGGCACCTTGATGTGAAACCTCAATGGAATTCCTGCCTCAGTGTATCAGTGAAATACCGTATTGCCCTCTCCCTCACGTCAGAGCTGGATCCCAACTCTAACCATAACACTGTTTCACGTACACTTCACAGAACACCAAATCCTAACCCTAGACCAGGGCTGGGAAAGTGAGCCCTCAAGTTCATTCACGTCTCAACTTAAGCCCGAAACACAGTATCCCTGTCGACCTCACATCAGAGTTATATTCTAACGCTAATCATAACCCAAACCACTCCATAGAGCTCACCAAACAACTAAATGTAACAGTAGTGCTGGTGCATTAACCTGAACCTTCAGGTTCATTCACGTGTCACCATAACCTGGAAACACAGATTCACACCTGTCCTCTCATCAGAACGGGAACGTAACTCTAACCGTAATACCACCCGCAACACACAGCTTACCCCAACACCTAATCGTAACCCTAGCCCTGGTGCCTTGAATTAAACTGTAACTTTCATTCCCACCTCACCATAAACAAGGAACACAATAGCTCCCTTGCACTCACATCAGACCAGGAACCTAACTCTAATCATAACCCTTTTTTCCACTTACACTTTACCGAACACTTCACCCTAACCCTAGTCCTGGTGCCTTGACCTGTAACGTAACTGTAATTCCGGCCTCAGTGTGTCAGTGAAATACCACATCGCCCTCTCCCTCAGGTCAGAGCTGGATCCCATCTTTACCATAACACTATGTCCCACGTACACATTAGAGAACACCTAACCCTAACACTAGCCCTGGTGTTAGAACCTGAAACGTCATGTTAACACTCACCTAAGCGTTGACATGAAACAAAATATCTCAGTCGTCCTCAAATTGCAGATGGATTCTAACGCTAATCATCATCCAACCCGCTACATACAGCTTACACAACACCTAACCCTAACCATAGCACTGGAACCTTGACCTCAACCCTCACTGTAAGTCCTATCGTCCACTCCATCATGTCAGAGCTATAGTCCAACTCTCACCGTAACCCTATAATCCACCTACACTTACAGAATACATAACCCAACCCCAAGTCCTGGAACGATACCCAGAACCTTCATGTTCATTCACGCCTCAACTTAACCTCAAAACACAAAATCTCAGTCGTCCTCACATGAGAGGTGTATTCTAAAGCTAATCATAAACCAACCAGCTCCATGCAGCATAAAAAACACTTAACCATAACGATAGCGCTAGCACCTAGAGCTGAACCCTAACGTTCATTCATGTCTCACCAAAACCCGGAAAGACTGTATCGCCCACCTCCTCACATCAGAGGTTTACCCTAACTCTAACAGGAATATTACCCGCATCATACACCTTACCTAACAACTAATCTTATCTGTAGCCCTAGTGCCTTGATTTGAAACCTCACGTTCATTCACGCTTCACCATAACCCAGAAACACAAAAGCTCCTGCCCGCTCACATCAGACCAGGAACCTAACTCTAACTGGAACCCTATTTTCCACTTACACCTTATTGAACCCCTAACCATAACGCTAACCCTTGACCCAGAACAGGAACCCTCACGTTCATTCACGGCTCACCATAACTGTACACACAGTATCACCTTCGTCTTCACATTAGAGCTGGATCCTAACTGTAATTGTAACCCAACCAGCATTGTACAGCTTAGCCAACACATAACCCTAAACCTATTCACAGAGCCTTGATCTTAATCCTCTCTGTAACTCTTGCCTCAGGATATCAGTGAAGTACCACATTGCTCTCTCCCTCATGTAAGAGCTGGAGTCCAACTGTTACCATAACACTATAATCCACGTACAATTACAAAATCCCTAACCGTAATCCTAGCCTTGGATTCATAGCCCGAAACCTCCGTTAATTTATGCCACACTGTAACCTGGGAACACAATATTAACATCGTCCTCACATCAGCGCTGGACCCTACCTCTAATCATAACCCAATCCGACCCATACAGCTAACACAACACCTAACCCTAACCCTTGTCCTGGCGCCTTGAACGGAAAACTCCCTGCAACTCCTGCCTCAGAATATCAGTGAAATACCATATGTCCCTCTTCCTCACGTCAGAGATGGATCCCGACTCTTACGGGAACAGTATATTCCAGGCACACATTACTGAACACCTTACCCTAACCTTAAATCTGGACCAATAGCCTGAACTCTCCCCTTCATTCATGCTTCACCATAAACCAAAAATATAATATTTCTCTGGTCAGAACATCAGACATAGAACATAACTGTAATAGGAACCCCCCACCCTGTACAGCTTACCCAAAGCCTATACCTATTCCTTAAACTGGCACCTTGGCAGGAAACCTCACTGTAAAACCTGCCTCAGTGTATCAGTGAAATACCTATTGCCCTGTCCCTCACGTCAGAGCTGGTTCCCAACTCTTACCATAACACTGTATTTCACATAGACCTTAAAAATCACCAAATCCTAAACTTAGACGAGGGCTGAGAAACTGAACCCTCATGTTCATTCACGCCTCAACTTAAGCCCGAAACACAGTATCTCAGTCGTCCTCATATCAGAGATGTATTCTAACGCTAATCATAAACCAACCCGTGTATTCTAATGCTAATCATAAACCAACCAGCTCCATTCAGCTTAAAAAACACCTAACCCTAACCCTAGTACTGGCCCCTAGAGCTTAACCCTTACGTTAATTCATGTCTCACAAATACCGAAAAGGCTATATCGCCCATGTCCTCACATCAGAGATTTTCCCTAATTCTAACAGGAAGACTACCCCCATCACACACCCTACACAACACATAAATTTATCTGTAGCCCTAGTGCCTTGATTTGAAACCTCACGTTCATTCACGCTACACCATAACACAAAAACACAATAGCTCCCTCCTGTTCATATAAGACCAGGAACCAAACTCTAACTGTAACCATATTTTCCACTTTCATCTTACTGTACACTAAAAAATAACACCACCCCCTGACCAGGAACCAGAACCCCCACATTCATTCACGGCCCACTATAAATGTACACACAGTATCACTTTCATCTTTGCATAAGAGCTGGACCCTAACTATAATCATAACCAAA
>JAVSCE010009870.1:0-17845 GCA_032199065.1 Smutsia gigantea
TTTCCATTTAAACTTCTCACTCTCAGTATTTTGCATTCTCTCAGCTTTTAGTTTTCTTTTAATTCCCTGACACATTATCCAGTATGTTTTTCATCTCATCAAATTTCATAATCAGAATGGTGTTACATTTTCCAAGTCCCAAGTTTAGAGAGGTCTAATATGAACAATGAGCATATCTAATTTAGATCTCTCTAGATTTTTTATTAATGTATTATTGATATACACAATGGAATACTATTCAGCCATAGATCTCTCTGTTTTTGCACAATCTTCACTAGTACTGGTTTTGTTCCTTAAGGCAAAATGTACGTCTATTAAGTTTCTCTTTCTCCCTTATTATTCATCTTGATCTTGGCTTTTGTTTAGGAGAACATGTTTTTCTCATTACACTTTTATCATATTACATTTTTTTCCAGTTTGTCTCTTTTATCTATTTCCTCCTTACCTTCTCCACAACAGTTAAGAATCTGTACCAAAAAGATAAAGAATGCAGGTTTTCTTAAAATATGCCTGAAACTCTTGGGAAATACTGAATATTTCCACTGATATTGTTTCCTTTGTAGTATTAACCCAGAGATTTTAGTGCTCCTGACAGTAACACTGCCTAAATGAGAATGAAATGATTAAATTCAGTCCATTTGCACACAAAAACATCCAGATTTATTTATTTTAACTCAGGATTTAATGAAGGAAAATATACACTGGGCCCTGATTTTGTATTCTAGTTACTCTTACAAAATCACTTGTATACATGTTTATTAGTGTAGTAACAGGGACATCTTTGTACTGATCTGGCCTTGTGTTTCTTCACTGAATTATTGCTCTAAATTTACCTGATCTTGTCAGAATTAGAAATTCTGGGATTTCTATCCAATAATTGCTTCAAAGATATTACAACAAGATTTATTTTTTTGCTTACATACTTTCATAGCGGCTATCTTGAGCACTGACACTTGTTAACTCCAACAATGGTTGTGCAAAGTTGCAGTATTGTTTTAATAAACTAAGCTCATTTATATGTGTCCTCACATTTAGAGTTCACATTAGATTATTCTGTTTTGTTTCTTTGAATTATTTATGTTTCTGTGTTGTCTGTATTCCAAAGAGACAAGGGAAATATTAAAGCCTTTTGGCATAGAAGTCTTTTCTCCTTGGAGTAACACCTCCTAAACCCCCCTCCCTATTACAGTAGTACTCGGGAACTTTCTAAATAATATAATTAATCAGTCTTGTTGAAAATTTTAGGTCTGGGTTTGCTCTGGGTCAAATTTGTTAATCCATTTTTGCCAAACAACTTACACATCACACATCATTATGTAGAATATTTAATGATCTAGTTTTAATAGTTGGATTACTCTCCCCTTGGATCCTTCAGTTCACTGGCTGGACGAAGTCTTATTTAGTATACAAAGATGTGTCCATGTGTGATGATATAATTAAGAATCCAAGAAAGAATAAGTTCTTACTGAATACTGATTTACTAAAATCAATATTGCTTGAGGGGAATGGTAAGCCCTTCTTTATTTTGACTTAGGCTGGCCCTTTTAGAGTAGCACCAAAATTGAGGGGGCAGTTTTCAAAATCCTACAGTATCAGAAAGGAGCTGCAAGAATTCCAAGGCATTCATTTCTCCTGGAGTCAGTAAGGTATAGTTGAAACAGCAATGGGAGGAGTGGGTAGTATTTTGTAATGGTCAATATGGAGATAAAATAATATTCAATTTGAAAATACCTGGTCATGAAGGTACATATAGTAGATAGTATTGTTGCTGTGAGGAAAGGGAATTAGAGAGCTAATCCATAACAGTTCGGTAGACCAAGACCCTCTAAATCAGTCTATTGAGTAAACTCTGTCCTTAGTGAGGTCAGAACTATTCAAGCTTCTTCTGCTAGGTCTCTACTTTGTCATTTCACAGATCTTATGAAATACTGATGCAGAATGATGAGTCCCACTCTAATATACCTTAGAGCTGACTTACTGAATATACTACATACATACATACTGTTTTTCTTCTCCATTCATTAATGTTATTTTTTAATAATTCTTCACAGTATGTCTCTACTTAATCATTTCAACCTTCTCTTTGTAGCATTAAATATGTTCCATTAAATATTATTCTAGAATTTACTTTTTCATCAGATCACAAAAGAAAAATGTTGGAAGGAATTTTAATCAGGAGATTATTACCTGATTTTGTTCATTTTTTAAATTGAGATACACTTCACATACCATAAAATCTACCATATTAAATTATATAATACAGTCCTTTTTTTTTTGTATATTCACATGGTTGTGTAACCAACACCATGATGTAATTCCAAAACACATCCTTCATCACAAAAATAACCCCATACCTATTAGCGCAAATTAGTTTAGGTTTCATAAAATTACCAACTTCACAGAATGAGTTAAGAACAGTGCCTTCCCTCTTTTTCTCTTTTTTAAAGATACTGTCAAGTATTGTTGTTAATTCTTTATTGTTTGATCGAATTCCAGTGAAGTCATCTTATCTTGAGCTTTTCTTTGAGGGAAGAATTTTGATTACTAAATTGATCTTTTTATTTGTTTCAGATCTATTTACTTTTTCTTGAGTCATTTTTATAGTTTTTGTCTCTCAGAATTCATCCCTTCATCTAGGTTATTTAATTTGTTGGCATATCATTGTTCACATTATTCCAAAAATCCATTCTGTTTATGTAATTTCAGTGTTAATATCCCCTGATTTTAGTAATTTGAATATTATCCTCTTTTTTATTGGTAAATTTAACTAAAAGTTTGCAATTTTATTGATAATTTCAGAAAAACAATTTAATTCTGATGGGTTTTTATTATTTTTCTATTCTGAAGTTCTTTAATTTTCACTCTAATCTTCATTATTTATTTCCTTTTGCTTACTTTAGGTTAGTTTACTCTTTTTTTCCACTACCTTAAGGTGAAAGCTTAGAGTATTGATTTGAGATCTACTTTGCTTTTTAAAGTAATATAGTTGTTATTTGTTTAGTGAGTTTTCTGTCTAATACTGTAAATTCTGTATCTTTGTCATGTGAGGCCACTGTGTTTCTACTCATCTTAGTGATTAGCTAGTGATTGGACAGAAATTTTCTTAAATATCTGGAAACAATAAGTCTGTTTAGGTGGGGATTCTGGGTAGGTTTTGGGGCATGCCTTCAATATCCAACCAGGCAGTTTACAATTCTGCATTACTATTACTTCTTTCTTTTACAGAACTTCAAGTTCCATCAGAGTTGAAAGATTAGAGCCTTCTTAGGTCTTCCTGAACATTCACACAGATATAGTTATGTATGACGTTCTATTGCCAGGAGTTTTTCAGAATTTTTCAAAGCCCCTGCAACCATCTTATTCCTCAGCTTGCTTTCTCAGCTTCTTCCATCAGCTATGATATTAAGACATTTGACAAACATGCTGCAGTCCTTCCTCTTGAAGTTTTTATCATTAGGTCAAAGACAAGCCTTTATATTAGGGTCTTCAGAGAACCACAGGAGAGTCAAATGATGAATTCTCTTTGAGAATGAAGCTCTGAAAGAGGAATATAGGCTGCTATTTTTCAAAGCTGCTTCAGATTTGAGAACTAGAAGTGGGACTCAGGTGAATATACTACCACACATCAGCTGTTTTTACTGAAAGTCAGCTACTATTTTTGCCTAAATGACCCTTGGTTGCTGCAAGCCTTTGGTTAATTTCCAAAATACTAAATATTTTGATTCTGATAATCATTGCTTTTTTAAAAATGGTTTTGTGGTGGGGTGAATTTTCAAAGGTCCTCTCTTTCATTTTCACTGATATTACCCAATTATATTCATTTTTGAATTGAGATCTCAGTGCCAGTAGATTAAATATCTTGACCAAAATGTAGATACGTAGCGCTATCTACACAAGACCTAGCCACAAAATGTGCATGATACACATAATTCTAAAGTTATGTGTGGTATTACCATTCTGGACAAATTGTCCATGAGTATTAATAACTTTTCTACAAATACAAATATATATGTGTAAGATTCAAATACTATAGCTTTGAAATAAATGAAGTAAAACCTGTACCTTTGAACTGTACCAACTTAGTTTTCCAGAAAGTCAGTAAGCTTGATGAATTATGGCTTAATGGATTTGAATAGTAGGTGTTTGTTCAGCACTCCTTTTGAAAAAGAAATTATATAGAATAAAGGGTAAATTCTTAGTTTTCTTTCTTCCTTCAGGTGATGTATAGACTCTTCTGAATTGCAGGCCTTTCTACTAAGTGTGGTATCTGACAAAGGTGCTTGGTTTCCATTTTCTGAAAGAAGGATTTGCAATATCAATAGATGCTGACCTAATTTAATTCCTCTTTGATTGTACTGGAGTTGCATACATTCTTTATTGCACAATGAGAGAGAACATATGTGATGATTGAGCCTGTACTGAGAAGGAGGAAAAATTCAAGTTGTGATTTCTTTACTAAGTAAAGACCTTTTCAAAAGGCAGGGAAGATCAATACATAGTGATGTTAGTTCTCTTGTTTTAAAAGGCTTTAGACAATTCTAGATCAGTAAAGTCTTTACCATCATTTCTTAATATAAACAAAAGGCCATGAAATGTTCGTAGCTTTGCTAGTTAATCTATTTGTAGAGACAATCATCGCCCAGTTAAATTGTGTAAAAAGTAGAAAAATTAAGAAAACAGATTTTTGTAGTCATAATATTTTGCTGAGTATAAAATATTCTTCCTGCATTCACTTAGTTGAAAACACTTACTGGAATTTGCGTATTTAAGTGCAGATGGTTAATGCAGTGCTACTGCTTTCAAGTCACAGAAATTCGTTCTCCTTAATTTTATACACATTTTTTTGAATTCTTTAGTTGCTTCAAATAATGTGGATAAAAGAAGAATAATCTGTGCACTTTGGGTTCAAGGAGTTTACACTGTAGCCTGGCAGAAATCAATAATAAAATTATCAATTTTGAATCCTCCTTTTGTCTTTCTGGCTTCTCTTTTTCAGATACCCCTACTGACAAATATTTTACATTTATAAAATATTCTTCCCTTTCCAGAGTCCATTTTTTTGTTACTTTGTTAAAAATAGTATTTACTGAGGTCTTATGATATGCCACACATAGTTAAGACAATTAAGTGCTTTATTTGATTTAATCTTCAGATACCCTTATGAAGACGATGGATGTATTGTAACCATTTTTTTTATTGAAACAACTGAGCCTGAAAGAATTTAAGGAATGAATAAGGTAAGAATATTTTGGGCTTTAGGCAACAGAAAACCTATGTAACATAGATAAATGTGAATTTTATTTTATTTTTTAATTAATCTTTTGGCAGTTTTTTAATGGAAATATCATTGATATGCAATCTTATATTGGTTTCAAATAAACAACACAGTGGCTTAACAGTTACCCATAGTATTAAATCCTCACCCCCACTATTGCGGTTGCTCTCTGTGAAAATAAGAAGATGTTACAAAATCATTGACTATATTCTCCATGCTGTAGTACTATACCCATAACCAACTTATATTATGAATGAGAATTTTTGTTCCCCTTTTCCTCCTCACCCTCCCCACCACCCACCCACACAATCCCTCCCCCATGGTAACCACTAGTCACTTCTCAGTGTCTATGAGTCTACTGCTATTTTATTCATTCTATTTTGCTTTGTTTTCATATTTCACAAATAATTATAATCACATGGTATTCATCTTTCTCCATCTGGCTTATTTCACTGATCATAATACCCTCTAGACAGATCCATGTTATTGCAAATGGCACAAGTTCTTTATTTATGGCTGAACAATATTCCATTGTATATATGTACCATCTCTTCTTTATCCATTCATCTACTGATGGACAGTTAGATTGTTTCCGTATCTTGGCTATTGTAAATAATGTGGCAATAAACATAGGGCTGCATACACCTTTTAAATAAGGGATTTTGTTTTCTTGGGTAAATTCCTAGAAGTGGAATTCCTGGGTTGTATAGTATTTTTATTTTTAGTATTTTGAAGTACCTCCATACAGCTTTACATAGTGGTTAAACCAATTTACATTCCCACCAACATTGCATAAGGGTTCCCTTTTCTCCACATCTTTGCCAACCCTTGTTATTTCTTGTCTTTGGTTAGGGTCCATTCGGACTTGTGTGAAGTGAAATCTTATTGTAGTTGTGTTTTGCATTTCTCTGATGATTAGTGATGTGAAGAATCTTTTCACGTGTCTGTTGGCCATCTGTATTTCTTCCTTGGAAAAATATTCAAGAATCCCCTGCCCATTTTTTAATAGGGTTATTTTGGAGGGGGTCAAGTCATGTGACTTTTAAAATATATTTTGGATGTTAACCCTTTATCAGGTATACCACTTACAAATACATTTTCCCATACAGTAGGATGAATTTTTGTTTTGTTGATGAATTTCCTTGATGTATAGAAGGGATGTCTTCCCACTTGTTTATTTTTACTTTTGTTTCCCTTGCCCATGGAGACATACATATCCAGAAAGAAATTATTCATGTTGATGTTCATGAGATTCTTGCCTATTTTTTCTTCTAAGAGTCTTATGGTTTTATATCTTATATTTAGGTCTTTAATCCATTTCAAGTTTACTTTTGTGTGTGGCATTAGTAAACCAGTTTCATTCTTTTCCATGTAGGTCTCTAGTTTCCCAACGCTATTTAATGAGATAAGAGACTCTTATTTCCATTGTATATTCTTGCTTCCTTTGTCATCAAATAGTTGCCCATATACACATGGGCTTATTTCTGGGCTTTTTCTTCTGTGCCATTGATCTGTCTGTTCCTGGGCCACTACCATACTGTTTTAATTACTGTAGCTATGTAGTATAGCTTGAAATTAAACAGCATGATACTGCCAGCTTTGTTCTCCTTTCTCAAGATGGCTTTGGATGTTTAGGGTATTTTGTGGGTCTATATGAATTTTAGGATTATATGCTCTAGTTCATTAACAAATGTCATTGGTATTTATAGAGGGATTGCATTGAATCTGTAAATTGTTTTGGGCTTATGGCCATTGATAATATTAATTCTTTATATCCATGAGCATGGGATATATTTCCATTTATTTGTGACTTCTTCAGTTTCTTTCATCAGTGTCTTATAATTTTCAAAGTACAGGTCTTTCACTTCCTTGGTTAGATTTATTCTTAACCAAGGTATTTTATTCTTTTTGATGCAATTGTAAATGGAATATTTTTTAATTTCTCTTTCTGCTAGTTTGTTGCTAGTATAAAGGAATGCAACAGATTTCTGTACATTGATATTGTATCCTGCACTTTTGCTGAATCTGTTTAGTATCTGGATTTCTTTGGAAATATGCCTATTCAAGTTATCTGCCCATTTTTAAAATTAGATTTTTTTTAGTGTTAAATCATGAGTTTTTTATATTCTTTGGAATATTAGCCCATTTTAATTTACTTTAAATTTGAATAATAATATATGAGTCAAGGATTTAAATATATATTATTTGAAACCAGTGTTACAAAAAATTATATCTAGGACTACCTCAAGAAGAATTACCTGTGGTACTTGTTAAAAGTGCAGATTTCTGAAGTGTGCTTCTTCATTAGCATCTTTAGGAATAAGGTGTGGTCATTGTTTTTAAAACAATATCCCTATATGATTCTTATTTTCATTGAAGTTTGAAAACATTTAAGGTAGGAAATAGAATCTGCTTAGTATTTGCAGTGGGAAAATAAGGAAGCATTTAAAGGTTATAAATGAACAGTAGAAAAATATAAGTATATAAAATAGCACAAAGGTAAAAAATATGTCTATTCTTACTGAGTAAAACTGGAAGATGGGGAAGAGGGAAGGAGAGACTTTAGAAGAGGGATATGAGAGATACATTATACAAAGATTTAATTACAAAAATAAGCACTAAAAAAACGTGAATAATTTTAAACCTTAGAAATACTACAATTTTAAAATAACAAATTATCCTTTACTGAAGGGATTTCAAAATATTCACATTCAAAACAGAAATCATACCGTAATATCCAATGCTGCAGTTACATCAGTGATAGGCTGAATAAAGTTCAATTTGCTATGATTTCTTTTTTCATTTTTGATTTTTGTGGGCTTGTTGAATATATCTGCTCTTCCCCAGAAAACATGAAATTACACTTGTATGTTCTTTTCTATATGCATCAGCTTTTAGTCTTACAAACTCTAAAATGCTCCTATCTGATGAGATTTTCCTCTGCCATTATGAATTAAAGAGTCAGATCTACAACAAATCTTTAGCAAGTTGTACAGGCCTAATAGCATATACTTTGTATATTGACTTCATTCTCAACTTCACACTTACACTACTTTTTTCTTGACCTAATATTACTTGACCTTCTCTAAATCCTTCACAGTTAAAACACTGATAACTTAATCTTATTAGATATTTTGAAATATTTTCTAAGTCACAAAAAATCCTCCTTAGATGGGATATACAATTATCCAACAACACAATGAATGAAAGTCAGTGAGACATTTAGTGAGAGGAAGGATTAAAGATGGTGGCATGAGAGGTGAGACAGAGGCCTCCTCCTAAAACCATGTCTAATTTGAAAATATAATGAATACAACTAATCCTGAAAGAGCAACAGGAAAGAAGGCTACACCAGACCGCATACACCTGTAGAAAAGAACAGACCTCGTGGAACAGGGTAACACAACAAAGCTGTGATCTTGTGGGACCCAAGCCCTTCCGCCACCGCACCTCACTGGCAGGAGGAAGAGAAATGAAGCAGGGAGGGAGTGGAGGCCTGGGACTGCTGAACGCCTAGCTCTGAAGATCTGCTCTGGGAGCACAAACCTGCATTGTATGTGCTCTGGTGATGAGTGGGGTTGGAAAGCTAAGACAGGCAGAATACCTGGAGAGACTGAGATTGGAACTGCTTGTGGAAAGCAAGGATCCATATCCTGCTGCTCTGAACAAAAGAAATGCAGTTACTCTGACAAACTTCCTAACAGTGAAAGGGCTGTTAAAGGGGCAAGGATAGCACAGAGCTTACTGCTCAGGAGAAAGTACAGGGAGATAAAGTTGTCCAGGCTCACTCTACCCAGCAGGTTGTGAACTTTCAGGAACTTAGGGTGCTCCATCCCCCTGGCTAGATACACAGCTCCAGGACCCCACCATGACATGTAGCCTGCTGGGCTTTCTGCCTGCCCAGTCTGCACTTGCAAAACAGAAGCGCCTTCCCTGGCATCAGACAAGCCAAAGGGAAGCCCCACCTACAGCAACTACAATTGCAAAGCATACAGGCTTACACCGGTGTGTTTGGCCCACTGCAGCCAGGAAAGAGGAAACTGCTCTTTCCTCCCTGCAAGCACCAACATCACTCCCCTGCAACCACCGACAACACTGCAGGGCATGAGCAGTTCCAGAGAATAGAGCTTCTGGGCACTAGAGAGTGTCACATAAAAATATGAAATGTCAAAGGAACGTGGTTCAAACCAAAATCTTACAAAGATGAGAAAAAGATTCAAATGAAACCAATCTCATCAATCTTCCTGAAAGGGATTTCAAAATAAAAATCATAAACATGCTCATAGAGGTACAGAAAAATATTTAAAAACTCAGGAATGAATTCCAGTCAGAGATGCAATCATTAAGAATTACAATGGAGGGTTTTAAAAGTAAATTAGATACGGTGGAGGAAACAAGAAACAAAATAGAAATTAGAGACAAATACAAAGAAGCGGAGGCACAGAGAGAAAAAAGGATCTCCGACAATGAAAGAATATTGAGAAAACTGTGTGACCAATCCAAAAGGAACAATATTTGTATAATAGGGACACAGAAAGAAAAGAGACAAAAAGGGGTAGAAAGTGTCTTTGAGGAGGTTATTGCTGAAAACTTCCCCAATCTGGGGGAGGAGATAATCTCTCAAGACATGGAGATGCACAGATCTTTCAACAAAAGGGACCCAAGGAAGATAACACCAAGACATATAATAATTAAAATGGCAAAGCTCAAGGATAAGGACAGACGATTAAAAGCAGCCAGAGAGAGAAATAAAATCACATACAAAGGAAAACCCATCAGGCTATCATCAGACTTCTAAGCAGTAACTTTACAGGACAGAAGGGAGTAGTAATACATATTTAGGGCAATGAAGCACAAGGGCCTTGAACCAAGAATACCCTGTCCAGCAAGATTATCATTAAAATTTGAAGGAGGGATTAAGATAAGCAAAAGCTGAGAGAATTTACCTCCCACAAATCATCTCTACAGTGTATTTTGGAGGGACTGCTATAGAAGAAAGTGTTCCTAAGGATAAACAGCTGTCTCCAGGGATAATAAAACCACAGTAAAGAAAGAAGAAAAATTAATGACCAAAAAAATGGGAAATTAAATCAGCTACCCCCAAAGTTAATCAAGGATAGACAAAGAGTACAGAATATGATGCCTAATATATAAAGAATGGAAGAGGGGAAAAAAAGGAGGAGAAAAAAAAACCTTTAGATTGTGTTTGTAACAGCATACTGAGTTGTTAGACTTAGATACTAAGAAAGTTACCCTTCAACCTTTGGTACCCATGATTCTAAAGCCTTCAATGACAATAAGTACATACCTATCAATAAAAACTCTGAATGTAAATGGTCTGAATGCACCAATCAAAAGACAGAGAGTCACTGAATAGATAAAAAAACAAGACCCACCTATATGCTGCCTAAGAGACTCACTTCAAACCTGAAGACATACACAGACTAAAAGTGAAGGGGTAGAAAAAGATATTTCATGCAACTAATAGAAAAAAGCAGGAGTTGTAGTACTTGTGTCAGAAAAAATAGACTTCAAAACAAAGAAAGTCACAAGAGACAAAGAAGGACATTACATAATGATAAGGGGTCATTCCAACAAGAGGATATAACTACTACAAACATCTATGCTCCCAACACAGGATCACATACATATGTGAAACAAAAACTAACAGATTTAAAAGGGGAAATAGAATGCAAAGTATTCATTCTAGGAGACTTAAACACTCCACTCACTCTGAAGGACAGATCAACCAGACAGAATATAAGGAAGGAAACAGAGGCACTGAACAACATATTAGAACAGATGGAACTAACAGACATCTACAGAACTCTAAACCCATAAGCAACAGAATACACATTCTTCTCAAGTGCACATAGAACATTTTCAAGAATAGATCATATCCTAGGCCATAAAAAGACCCTCAGTAAATTCAAAAAAATTGAAATTGTACCAATCAGCTTCTCAGATCACAAAAGTATGAAATGAGCAACAAATTATAGAAAGAAAATGAAAAATCGCACAAACACATGGAGGCTTCACAACATGTTACCAAATAACCAATGGATTGATTACCAAATAAAAACAGAGATCAAATATGGAGGCAAATGAAAATAATTCAACATTGCAAAATCTGTGGGATGAGCGAAGGCCGTGCTAAGAGGAAAGTATATTGCAATACAGGCCTACCTCGGAAAAGAAGAACAATCCCAAATGAACAGTCTAAACTCACAATTAACAAAACTAGAAAAAGAAGAAAAAATGAGGCCCAAAGTCAGTACAAGGAACGACGTAATAAAGATTAGAGCAGAAATAAATAAAATTGAGAAAAATAAACAAATAAAAAGAATCAATGAAAGCAAGAGCTGGTTGTTCGAGAAAATATACAAGATAAACCCTAGCCAGACTTATGAAGAAAAAAAGAGAGTCTATACACATAAACAGAATCATAAATGAGAAAGGAAAAATCACTATGGACCACAGAAATACAAAGAATTATGAGAGAATACTATGAGAAATTATATAGTAACAAACTGCAGACCTAGAAGAAATGGACAACTTTCTAGAAAAATACAACCTTCCAAGACTGACCCAGAAAGAAACAGAAAATCTGAACAGACCAAATACCGGCAACGAAATTGAATTGGTAATCAATAAACTACCTAAGAACAAAACCACTGATCCAGATGGCTTCATCACTGAATTTTATCAACCATTTAGTGAAGACCTAATACCCTTAAAGTTTTCCAAAAAAGTAGAAGAGGGAATACTCCCAAACTCATTCTATGAGGCCAGCATCACTCTAAAAGCAAAACCAGACAAAGACACTACAAAAAAAAGAAAATGACAGACCAATATCCCTGATGAACATAGATGCAAAAATACTCAACAAAATATTAGCAAAACGAATTCAAAAATATACCAAAAATATCTTCCATCATGATCTATTCCAAGGATGCAAGGATGGTACAATGTTAGAAAATCCGTCAACATCATCCACCACATCAACAAAAAGAAGGACAAAAGCCACATGATCATCTCCATAGATGCCGAAAAATCATTCAACATAATTCAACATCCATTCATGATAAAGATGGTATAGAGAGCAAGTATCTCAACATAATAAAGGCCATATATGACAAACCCACAATCAACATCATACTTAACAGAGAGAAGCTGAAAGCCCTTCCTTTAATATCAGGAACAAGACAAGTATGCCCACTCTCTCCACTTTAACTCAACATAATTCTGGACGTCCTCACCATGGCAATCCAACAACACAAAGAAATAAAAGGCATCTAGACTGGTAAAGAAGGAGTTAAACTGTCACTGTTTGCAGATGACATGATATTATACATAAAAAAACCTAAAGAAAGCACTTCAAAATGACTAGATCTAATATCTGAATTCAGCAAAGTGGCAAGATACAAAATTAATACACAGAAATCTGTTGCATTCCTATACACTAACAATGAACTAGCAGAAAAAGAAATCAGGAAAACAATTCCATTCACAATTGCATCAAAAAGAATAAAATACCTAGGAATAATCCTAACCAACTAAGTGAAAGACCTATACCCTGAAAACTACTAGACACTCATGAGAGAAATTAAAGAAGATACCAATAAATGGAAACACATCCTGTGCTCATGGATAGGAAGAATTAATATAGTCAAAATGGCCTTCCTTCCTAAGGAAATCTACAGATTCAATGCAATTCCTAACAAAATACCAACAGCACACTAAAATCATGCTAATCTATACTCATAACTAGGGGTTCAATGAATAAGCATGCCATATTGATTAATATCTACTGTAATAATTTGTTAGTAAATTTTCTTTGGATATTAAAATATCTTAAGTATAAAAAAAAATACCAACAGCATTTTCAATGAACTAGAGCAAATCATTCTAAAATTCATATGGAACCAGAAAGACCCCAAATAGCCAAAGCAATCCTGAGAAGGAAGAATAAAGTGGAGGGGATTATGCTCCCTGACTTCAAGTCTACCACAAAGCCACAGTAACAAGACAATTTGGTACTGGCACAAGTAAAGAACAACAGACAATTGAAACAGACTACAAAGCCCGGATAAAACCCGAAAATATATGGTCAATTAATATATGATAAAGGAACTGTGGATATACAATGGGGAAATGACAGCCTCTTCAACAACTGGTGTTGGCAAAAGTGGACAACTACATGCAGTAGAATGAAACTGGGTTATTGTTTAACCCCATACACAAAAGTAAACTCAAAATGGATCAAAGACCTGAATGTAAGTTATGAAACCATAAAACTCATAGAAGATAACATAGGCAAAAATTTCCTGAATATAAACTTCAACAACTTCTTCCTGAACCTACCTCCTCAAGCAAGGGAAAGAAAAGCAAAAATTAACACATGGGACTACATCAAATGAAAAAAGCTTCTGTACAGCAAAGGACACTATCAACAGAACACAAAGGCATCCTACTGTACGGGAGAATGCATTTGTAAATGAGACATCTGACAAGGGGTACTTTCAAAATTTATAAAGAACTCACATGCCTCAACACGCAAAAAGCAAATAATTCAATTAAAATATGGTCAGAGGATATCAAGAGACAAATCTCCAAAGAAGAAATTCAGATGGCCTACAGGCACAAGAAAAGATGTTCCACATCACTAATTATCAGGGAAATGCAAATAAAAACCACAATGAGAAGTCACCTCACACCAGTTAGGATGGCCTGCATTGAGAAAACTAAAAACAACAAATGCTGCCTAGGATGCAAAGGGGAATCCTTTTACACTGCTCGTGGGAATCTAAGCTAGTTCAGCCTTTGAGGAAAGCAATATGGAGGTTCCTCAAAAAAATGAAAATAGATATACCATTTGACCCGGGAATTCCACTCCTAGGAATTTACCCAAAGAATACAACTTCTCAGATTCAAAAGGACATATGCACCCCTATGTTTAATGCAGCACTGTTTACAATAGCCAAGATATGGAAGCAACCTAAGTGTCCATCAGTAGATGAATGGATAAAGAAGTGGTGGTACATATACACACTGGAATATTATTCAGCCATAAGAAAGAAAGAAATCTACCATTTGCAACAACATGAATGGAGCTGGAGGATATTATGCTCAGTAAAGTAAGCCAGGAAGAGAAAGACAAGTACCAAATGACTTCCCTCATTTGTGGAGTATAACAATGAAGCAACACTGAAGGAACAAAACAGGAGAATACTCACAGAATTCAAGAAGGGACTAGTGGTTACCAAAGGGGAGTTGTGTGGAATGACAGATGAGGAGGGAGGGAGAAGCATATTGAGGGGTATTGTGTTTAGTGCACATGGTGTGGGATGATCACGGGGAAGACAGTATAGCACAGAGAAGGCAAATAGTGAATCTTTAGCATCTTACTACACTGATGGATGGTGACTGCAATGGTTTATGGGGGGGGAGTCAATCATATGGGTGAATGTAGTAACCACATTGTTTTTTCATGTGAAACCTTCGTAAGAGTGTACATCAATAACACCTTAATAAAAAACAGGGTCATTTAGTATACTTCTAGAAAATTTATTCTAAAATTTTAGGTAGATTTTCAAATTGGAAAACTGTACATTAATAATATATGTATTTAGGAATATAAAGTGAATTTATTCTTCATGGACTCTTGCATTAGGATAAATTAACAAAGGGGATAAATGCTATTATAACAGTCATTAACTGTGGATGAAAACAGTGGTTTTTAAACATTGCTGAGAGAAAGATATGTTCATTATTGTATAATTATGTAATGTGCATATATTATCTACTTAAAATGCAACTTATGTTAAGATTGTAAGTGTAAAATATATATTAGAAAAATTGTTCTTTTAAACAACCCTAACCATGAACAAAATGGATTCTACTGAATTTGCTGCCTTGGGAGTCTAATCTGTTCTTACTAATTGAGACTGTCATTATTTCACCTCACTATGATTCAGAACTAATTAACACTTGAAAGGAAAGGTAAAATGGAAATTTTAAAAAATGATCAATGAAATTAGTTGAATGCTTCTGGGAAGAATACTTAAATATTCCTCAGTGATTTCATTCAAAAACAGTTAACTTTACATATAATCAAATGTTATCTTCATTTTTTTGAATGTGATTGAACAATGGGAAAAGAAGTTGATTATGGTGAGATATCTTTAAGTGCCCAGTAAAAAAAAATACTAAAATATATATAGTATTAGCATTATTTATAATGTCGGGGGTTCAAAGGATTATTAAGATAGAAAATAGAGAAATACAACAGAACATATTCTGTTTTCAATATTTCATTTCTTTTTTTATTGTGACCATTAAAATGTCAGTTCAGTAGTCTGAAGATATTCTTGTAATCCCTAGGAGTATGTGGTCTTCAAAAATATTTTTTTAAATTGAGCACCTACTGTGTGCCTGGTGTTGATCAGGAAATGCTGTACAAAATGTAAGATCAATAAACAATTTATATGCCCCCAAGGACCTCAGCTTAATGACATGAAACAATAGAAATAACAAAGAGTGCTAAGGCAATGCAGTCAATGGAAAAATAAATTCTGGCTTGGTTCACAGTAAGTTTTATAGAGTAGGTAACATTATCTGTACCCCAGAATACAGTTTAATGTTTTTGAGATGCAGAGATGGAGGAAAGAGAATTCTGGCAGAAAAAAAAAATACATGGCTTAGGAAAGGAAAAATTATATTGAGTGAGGGACAACTATACTGCAGTTATGGTAGGTGATAAATTAATAATCTAAGTAGGAAGACTCTATATAATACCAAACTAAAACACAACACAACAAAAACAACAAAAAAAACAACAGTTTTTAAAAAATTAAGTTAACTGAATGCACATATTCAGGTTTGTGTTTTAAGAAGAGTGTCCTATCAGAACAATATTAGCAATAACTCACTGAATTCTTAATATGGTTACTGTAGTTTTATGATGATACTTCACATGAATTAACATTTTCAGTAGAGGAAGTCAAAGGAAGGAGACCTCAAGTAATTGGCTCAAATTTAAGCAGCTTAATAAATGGCACAACCAGGAAACAAATCAGGAAATATGTCCAGAGTTTGGGACCCTAAGTTATAAAGCCTCCAGGTGTGGAAGAGAGTAGATGTTAAGAGCAAACTGGAGGCTGTAAGTTCAGTTAAGAAAGCTGTTTCAGAGTTCAGTCCAGAAAAATTAATGTTTAAAGCAATACAGAGGTCTTGGGATTCTAAAAGAAGAAATTTATCCAGTATGGAAATAGGCACATCAGGACATGGTGACTGAAAGGAATATGGACTGAGAGGACACTTAAGGGTTTGTATAAGACAATACTAAATGCTACAAAGAATTTGAGTATGATGGTGAATAAAAAAGCCATTGAGTTTCATTTCCAACTCTGAGAGTATGTTTTTGCACACAAAGTCAAAACCAGATTTCAGGAGACTGAAGGTAAAGAAATAGCAACTACAAAAATGGTTTATTTTTCAAGTTACTAGGCTGTGCTGGAAAGAAAGATAGGATAGTACTTTATAACACTGAATAATAAAAAAGTATTTTCAGGTTAGAATTGTTGTATCTGTGTTTTCAGTTTAGTAGTTACCAAATTTTCATCCAATGGAACAGGCGTATCCTACAAAGGAGCATATCCCAATACTTCTAACTGATGGTTATCAAAATTACATCATCAAGCAAGCCATGGTTCTGATCATTAATGACATTAATTCCAACTTTCTTTTCTTAAATGTTTTTGAAATATTTAGTGAAAATAGTTTCAAGTTTTAAGAATAAGATTAAAATAACAATAAATGAATCAATTGTAGCAATCTATAAAAGGTATAATGTCTTTCAGAAGTCTGTCACCTGGACAGGTATAAGCATCATGGATTTGGAGAACAAAGCAGTCAAGAAAATAAAGATACAAGAGTGTCTATGGCAGAATGAGATTCAGGGATGTCTGGATGAAATGGAAACAAAGCAGGTGAGAGAATTCAGTTCTGGAAGAACAGTGTTGAATTCCCTTCACTTGGTACAGGACTGAGGGAAGAGAAAACTTACCTACTGATGACTCCTAACATCTAAGTGACTCTGCTGCTATTATTAAGCAAATTTCTTTTTCAATACTCCAAGCAAAAGCTGTTTGTCACTGTGTATGACCATCACCATTTTTTTCTATGCCTGTACAGTGTAAGTAGCTGTGATTTAATATGGATAATTAAATGATACTTACCAAGTAATGTGAGTGTGATCTCAGTGTATTTGGGATTTTTGACCCTCATATTGCCATTTCATAGCTTGTGAGATAGAATCTGTAGCACTTAACCTCTTTTTGTGTATCTTTTTCTCTATGTTCCTTTAAATAGATGTAATAATATTTAACTTAATTGTAAGATTTCACAAGATTAATTAGTTGCTTGGAAGATAGGCTATATAAATGCTAAATGTTCATTGTCATTAAAAGTCTGTAATAATTTAGTCAAGGTAATTACAGAGTAATTCATAATTAAAATGGAAAACATGGCAGGGTCTTTGTTCTGTATCAGTGAAGATGTCCTTGAGAT
>JAVSCE010009871.1:0-61833 GCA_032199065.1 Smutsia gigantea
TTCCATCCCTTCACTTTTAGTCTGTGTATATCTTTGGGTTTGAGGTGAGTCTCTTGTAAGCAGCATATAGATGGGTCTTGCTTTTTTATCCATTCTGTTACTCTGTGTCTTTGATTGGTGCATTCAGTCCATTTACATTTAGGGTGATTATTGATAGATATGTACTTATTGCCATTGCTGGCTTTAGATTCGTGGTTACCAAGGGTTCAAGGGTCGCTTCTTTACTATCTAACAATCTAACTTAACTTTCTTGTTAAGTTATTGTGAACACCGTCTGATGTTTCTTTCTTTCTCTCCCTTCTCATTCCTCCTCCTCCATTCTTTCTATAATAGGTGTTTTATTCTTTGCCTTTAGTTAGTATTTGGATGGTCTGCTTTCTTTGCTATGATTTTTTTTCCTCTGGTGACATCTTTTTAGCCTTAGGTGTGCTTCCCTCTAGAGCAGTCCATTTCAGATATCCTGTAGTGGTGGTTTATGAGAGGCCAACTCTCTCAACTTTTGTTTATCTGGAAATTGTTTAATCCCTCCATCATATTTAAATGATAATCGTGCTGGATACAGTATTCTTGGTTCGAGGCCCTTCTGTTTCATAACGTTAAATATATCATGCCATTCTCTTCTGGCCTGTAAGGTTTCTGTTGAGAAGTCTGATGATAGTGTGATGGGTTTTCCTTTGTAGGTGATCTTTTTTCTCTCTCTAGCTGCCTTTAATACCCTGTCTTTATCTTTGATCTTTGCCATCTTAATTATTATGTGTCTTGGTGTTGTCTTCCTTGGGTCCCTTGTGTTGGGAGATCTATGAGCTTTGGTGGACTGCGAGACTACTTCCTTCCCCAGCGAGGGAAAGTTTTCAGCAATTATTTCTTCAAAGACACTTTCTATCCCTTTTTCTCTCTCTTCTTCCTCTGGTACTCCTATAATGCGAATATTGTTCCGTTTGGATTGGTCACACAGTTCTCTTAATATTCTTTCATTCCTAGAAATCCTTTTATCTCTCTCTGCCTCAGCTGCTCTGTACTCCTGTTCTCTGTTTTCTATTCCATTAACAGTCTCTTGCATCTCATCCATTCTGCTGTTAAGCCCGTCAATTGCTTGTCTGATTTCTGCATTGTCTTTCCTCAGTTCCCTCACCCCCTCCAGAGCTCTTGCACATTTCTCTGTAGGTCCATCAGCATGGTTATGACTTTTATTCTGAATTCTTTTTCAGGGAGGCTCTGCATTTCCATCCCTTCAGACTCCCTCTCTGGGGTTGTCTGGTTGATTTTGGTCTGAACCATATTCCTCTGTCTTTTCATGGCTATATAATTGGTCACTGATAGTTGCCACGTATGTCAGCTGGGCTCTTTAAGACTTTAAAAAGAGAAGAAAAAAAAAGAGGAAAAAAAAGAGAGAAAGAAAGAAAGAAAAAAGAAAGAAAAGAAAAAAGAAAGAAAAGAAAAAACAAAAACAAAACAAAACAAAACAAAAAAAATGCCCACCGGATGTAGATTCTGTGAGAATACTCTAGGTGGCGCTATTGACCCACTATTCCACAGCTGTGACTGCGCCGGTCCGCAGGGCCCTTTATCGCTCTGGCAGGGGTGGGAACGAATAGGAGGCTGTTGATCTCAGTGAGAAGTGTTAAGTATGGCTACGCTTCCTCAGTCGCCAGCTAAGGCGTCTGAAACTCCCCAGGACTCCCAGCCTGCTGGGCTGAGTGTGCTGGGGCGATCCGGCTCCTCCGCTGGGCTCCTGTCTCTTTAAGACCGCTGAAGAAAGCGTGCGCTTTTTTTTTTTCCTTCCCGGGAGCCGGCTGCAAGCACCCTGGCGCGTTCCCTGCTCAGATCCTGCCCCTCTGTCTCCCCAATCTCCGCTGCACTGCGCAATGTGGGTCAGCGCTCCCCGTCCAGATCACCGGGGCTGGCTACTTCGCGGGGTCTACTTCCACTCCCTCCCGGCTCTGAATCCTCTCCTCCTGCCGGTGCGCTGGGGTCGGGGAAGGCTCGGGTCCCACCGGGTCGCGGCTCCGTATCTTACCCGTCTCTTGGGGTGCCGAGTCCTCTCGGGTGTAGCTGCACGCTGTGTGCTTTCCTGTGTATTCTCGTCTCTCTTTTAGGAATAGATGTATTTTCTGTGTTTTCGTAGATAAATATAGTGTTGCGAGGAGATTTCTGCCGCCCTGCTCACACCACCATCTTCCCGGAAGTCTCCTGCTTACTTTTATTTATTAATTATTTGTTTTCATCCTGAAAATGGAACCCAACTAAGAAATATTCTGTTTGAGGCTTCTGAGTACAGTCAGGCTATTGTTACTGCAACTGGGGATATAAAACATGCTTGAATGAAATAACTCAGGAAAGTGCCCTGTGTTACAGAAGCTAGGGTGTTGAAGTGTGGCCAGGATATGTGTATGGCTGAGGCCCGACGAAGAGAGAACTGTCGGGAGGGGATGGCAGGATGGCTCCCTGGAACTCTGAGGACTGAAGTGGAGCCTTGAAGAGAGTGATAATTTCTGTAAAGAGAGGGTGACTCAGGGTGGATGATAAGAGGACTGGCTTGACTGGAAAGGGCCCTGTTGGAGGACAGAGAGAGAAAGAGAGACCTTCATGCCCTGGACCTATGGCCTGCTCCTAAGGCAAACCTGAGGAACTAGGGATGGCCTGTACAGGGCCCATTTCTGGAAGGGGGAGTGTTCCTGTCTCTTACTCCTTAAAGATTCCTTGGGCTTCCTAGAATTGAACTGATGCCACTGTCTGTGAAAACCCTGTTATTAGAGAGCTGAAAGAGGATTGAATGCCAGACTGAAAACGGTAGATTTTGAGAGAATGACAGTAGGAGTGGCCCTGGGCCCTGAGAGAAGTCTTAGCACCAAGGAAACAGGGTGAATGTTTTGTTGTTGCCAAAGGAAACAGGGTGAACCTGTTGTTCGGGGAGCAGTCAGAGCCTCTGTACTTATTCACTAACTTACTTCTCCTGCTCAGCATGGGCTGCCTCAGCCCTGGGCTCACCGGGTGACCAGTGTGGTGAGGATGGTAAGCCTGGGCTCTTTTCTCTGGTCTCCCAGAGGACCACTTACATATCCTGCTGACTTGGGGCCACATAATCTCTTCGTGTTCTAATACTCTAGTACCTGAGAGGTACCAACGAAACATGAAAATGTTTAAAGATTTTTATTCAGATAAACAGACTTTGCATTGTGAATTTAAGATTCCCCATCAGAATCCCATTTTATTTCTACTGTAGTAGGGAATAAATTCTTCAGTTCATCTAAATACCATTAAGGTAAACTTAGCTACCATAGGAATTAGGTACAGTGTTCTTTTTTAAAAAGCCTAATAAGTTATTATATTGATTGATACACACTTTAAAAAATGTCACTGTTCTAACCATTATTTAATAATTATATATAGTGTGAACAGTATTGTAAAGCTAAAAGACAAAAGATGTTTTATGAGCATGAAAATATTGACTCTCTTAACATTAGTATTATTTTAAGTAAAAAATATGTAAAAAATGTTAGCATTGGCCTCGTCCAGATAGTCTGGAAGAGTATTTGAAGTTAAACTTACTTTTGTAACCTTCTGCCTTGCTTGCAATCATTATACTGCTAAGAAGCTCTTGAGCCTCCTTAAAAGAAACTTGGGTGATGGTCCAGCATGTAATGCAAAGAGAAGGCTGGCTTGCTAGGTGCTGGGTTCCAGAGGGGATGCTATTAGCTCCCACAGTTCTGGGTCCAGTCTTTAGCTCTGCAGATCTCCAGAGAAGGCTTCCACCTTAGGGGCTCCCAACACTCATCTTAACCAAGCTGAGACACTGTTGAGTGGCCTAGACTCTTCTAGTCTGCACACTGGTGCTCTTCTTTGTGCATGCATTCTGGGTCACCAGCCTGTTGGGGGATGTCTTTGGTGAACCTGAAACCAGATCGGAGGTAGGTGGTGGCCTTAAGAGGGGCCTGTCAGCCATTGTAGGATCATCTTGCCAAGGGTAGACTGACTGATATTCTCTCTGTTGGAATTTACCCAGCCAGCCCTGACTGCCTCTTCTCCAGCCTCACCAGGAGGGCTCTCCCAGTGTGGACTTCAGGTCTTCCCTCTGCTTATTCTTGGGCCCCTTTGCTGAGGACCCCCCTGTCTCCGTCTAGTTGTTGTTTTTTAAGACTTGATGTATTGAAACCGGTCACTATGGAGTTTTGCTCAGGAGGTCAGTAGTCACTCTCATGTGACTTTGATCCTTTATTCTTGGTTTTCAAGTTCAGGTCTGAGAAGGCAGCCTTATTTTTCTTATTTTCAAGTCTTTGTACTTGTTTGGGATCAGGAGGAGGGAAGGTTCCTCCTCCTTGGAACCCACAAGAAGAAATCTGGAAAAGGAAGGTAGATGAGCTCTGCTGTATGCTACACAGGCTAAGGTTGTGATGTGTGGCTGAGCAGTCAGTGGGGCACTTCCCTAGACCATTTCCGCATCCTCTCACTGCCTTTGTTGAGTGCCTGCTATGTTTCAGGCATAACAAGAGTGTTAGGGATTATAACGGTGAGCAAGACAGACTCCATCTCTGCCCTTACGGAGCTTGATCTTGTGGTAGAGACAGATAATCAGATCATCCCATATATATAGTTACAAACCATGTGCTCCCAAGGAGGAGAGCATCTGATAGCAGAGCACCCATAACACAGGGACCAGCTTCAGGGTATAGAGTTGAGGAAGGCTTCCCTGAGAAGTAAGTTGCAGGGAACAAAGGATTTAGAGAGATGGGAGGGAAGATAGAGGGCTGGGTGTGAGGGGAGTTAGAGGACTGTGTATGAGGGTCTCCAGGCAGGCAGGGTAAGCACAGGACCTGCCTGGAAGGGCTGGCTCTCATCAGAGACGTAGGGTTCCAAGATGGCCTCTCCCCAAATGCCAAAGCTTCATGGAGTGGCTTGGGAAGAATGAACATCTTTCTATAGAAAAATCCCTGCTCTCAAAGGCAAGAAAGCTTTTTAGGTACTGAACCAATTAGTAACTGGACGTCTTACATTAAAGAGAGAAAATAAAATCAGAGCATTATGTGCTTACTAATGATAGGAATATAAAATAAATCAGAATTTATGGTAGTAAAAATACATGTTTTCAAATCCCTTTAAGATTCTTATTTTTCCTAATACTAGGCTCTCTGGTTTTTAACGTGGGATAGCCTTAAAAAGATTGGGCAGTAACTGAGAATGGTGGATCCTTCAAAGCCTTGTAGACTGTAGAGCTGCATTAATAGTCATTAGCTACATATAGCTATTTAAATTAATTAAAATTGAATAAAATTTAAATTCAGTTCTTTAGTAACGACATATGGTTAGTGGTTACTATACTAGACAACACAGACATAGACCATTTCTATCATTGCAGAAAGTTCTACTGGACTGCACTGCTCCAAAGCATTTAAGCTTTGTCCTAGGAGGTAATACTTGCAGAGAGGCTGATGAGTCAGTGTTGCCTTGGGCTTCCCTCCTGTCCCCCAAGAGTGGTCAGATGGGATGAGGTACTGAAATTCTTGCTGATGTTTTTTCAAATTAAGTATTGGGAACTCACTGGGTCTTCTCTCTCTTCTGCCTACAGTGTTGGAGAGCTGGCTGGACTATACTGGGGAACTGGAGCCCCCAGAGCCGCTGGCCAGACTTCCGCAGCTCAAGCATTGCATCAAGCAACTGCTGATGGACCTGGGCAAGGTGCAGCAGATCGCACTCTGCTGCTCATCATGAAACTGGGCACCCAGAACTCATGGGGGCTCAATCCTGGGGCACCTGCAGGAGGAACTTTGCATATTTAAACAAATAAACCTAGCATGCTAAGTGCACGTGACACCAACTGACTTCAGGGATCTATCTGGGCAGGGGGTGTGATGGACATTGGACAAAGAGGCCATTTTGGCTGCTGGAGGGCAGGGCGCTGTGATCTCGAAGCCTACCAAGAAGGTAGTAAATAGACTTGGGATTCCCTTCCTCTGTGCACATCGTTGATTGGAGAGTGAGTCTTTTTTGCACAAACTTCACTTGGAATCGTGCCACTGATGATGTGGAATGAGAGCCAAAAAAGTTTAGTTGGAAGCAGTTGTAAATTCAACTTGCAGCTTATTTAATTTACTTTTCTGTCAGGTTGGGGCACATGCCAAGACTTCCAATTTCTGCCTGGTATGGATGTAGGCAGCAGGCAGCATTTTCATTTTTCCAGCTACGTGGGAATGTCATGACTTCACCATTCTGTGGAGGTTGGGAAGGAGCAGAGGCCTTGGCTGCTCTGTTTTCTCCCTAGGATTCTTCACTTTTCTCACCTCATCTCTTGCATGACTTCATGGTACTGGGGACAAGTTTTGTATGCTTTCACTTGAGAGGTGGCTGTGTTGTGTCTTTTGTAGTAGAACCTATGCCGCCTGTGGAAGAACTAGAATCTCACTAAAAGAATCTAGGAGCAATTCCAAACTGAAGCAGACAGGGTCTGGAACCCAAAGGACAGCATTTTCTACCCACTTCTTAATATTGACAGCTTTCCAGTTCGATTTAATGTCCAAAAAATGTTTCCCAATATTTTGAACTCTTTCACTGTAAAGATTTGTTACAAAGAACATTGTTTGGGGACTTATTTTATATTGTTGTAAACAAACTTCAGATTCTACATGTGCCGCTTTTCTCCTTCCCTGAAGGGTGTATGTTCAGTAGTTGGCATTTTCAGAATTGTTTTAATATACTTTAACACTTTAAATATCCTGTTTGTATTATTTTGTGAGATCAAAGTGATTATGCTGCTTACGGTCCAGGTACAGTTTGTACCTTTTGAGACAATATTTGTTACTCTTGCAGGTAATGGTTCCGTTTGTTACTCTTGCAGGTTACAGTTCCAAGTGTAATTGCTATATTATTTTTCCTTACTAGGCAAAGTTAAAATGTTCCATGCTTTGAGGAGTGACCTGTTTTACCATGTAGTTTTCTTAATCACTAAAGGCAAAAATCTAAGCACAGTTGTCCATTAATACTCACAAGTTAATTATGGGTTTATGAATCTGTAATATTATATGCTGCAAATATTTACTATGTAAACGTGAAGTAGCCCATATCTCAGTAGCAATGACAGTATCTCCAGCTTTAAGGCACAGGTCAGTGTGGGCATGAAGGCCTCTATACCAAGATGTTTCAGGGAATGCTCTAATGATTCATTCACCATTTGACATAAAGTGAATTTAGGACAAGTTGACCTGCTGTAGCTTATCCATCAGCGGGGATACATGTGGCTGTGACGTCTGTAATAATGCTGACACAATTCCTTTACAAGAGGCCGTTTCTCCCATTGCTAACATTGGTGTTTCTGGTGTGGGAAGACATGCTCAAGGAGTGTTCATAGCATATATGTTTTGCGTAATTTATCAGACAGCCACATTATAAGAATTGTGTGATGCTTGTCTGAAAGGAATGAAACAGGATGATTTTCTGTAGTCACAACTGAGGATGATTGTTGTATTATTATATTACTGATCTTTCTTTTCTGAAAATACATTTGAGCACCACATCTGGGGAAGCTGTAACTTTAAGGTAGTATCTTGTCTTTTTCAAAGATTTAAGCTGAAACTGAGTTACCCTAATTTTGCCAGGTGGTCATTATTGGGTTTATTAAGTTTTGTAAAAGGAAATAATCCCATTTTACTCGTTGTGATTTTTGTCCTTAGGGAAGCAGGATGACTTCAAGTTCTGATAACCTCAGTGTGCTTCCCTAATTTAAAGCCATGTTAAGGGGCTCCATCCCCAATTCCTGGGTCAAGTTGAATTAACCCCAAGTTGGAGCACTGGAAACTTATTTGCAAATATTACTGTTAACCATTTAGAAATATGTACACTACCTAAGTTTTCTTTTGAGAAAAACTATCCAACTATAAAAATTTGCCTTTGACAAAAACAGTTCTGGTTTGACTGATTATTTTGTTTCTCTAAGTGATGAGTGTATGCAAAGTGGACCCTTGATGAGCCAACATTGCACTGTGGATATATATATATGTTTACGCACTATTAGAACAGAAGGCGCTGTATATAGAAATGTTGCTTTGAAGCAATATTTGCAAAACATGCAAAATTCTGTATCTGTATTTGGAAAAAATAAAACAGGTTTTTGTTGCTATGTTTCAGTCATGTTAATTGAATTTTTATAAAGTTGCCTCATTTTTAAGGTGCATTATTTAATTTTCTATAAGCATATTTTAAAGGAAAATTTGACATAATTTACATTCTAAACATTTACCATCTGCTGAGGCAGGAGCAAGCTCAAAATCCTAATTCCAATAAAGTATGCAAAATACTTTTGAATTCATCTAAGTGTCTTTAATATTCAAAAGATGCCCCACACTAGCTTCTAGTCCAGTTGGGCTCACTTTGTGGTGTGAGCTGTGAGCTTACTGGATTTTGATTGTTGAAAGCAGTGCAGAAAAGGAAGATCTGGCCTTCCTTACATTAAACGATGGCACCCACTTCAATGAGGACCCTTCTGCAAACCAAACTGCTGGTGGGCCCCAATAGGTTCTTGCTAAATTCCTTACCCCCCTTTTAAACTACTATGCTTATCAAAAAAATAAAGGGAGGTAGTTGGGGACACTAACAGCTCCAGCAATGCTAAAATAATCAGTTCACACCAGTTCTGCTTAAATCGTTCCAGAGGCCTAAAATTTGGCAAGGAAAGAGGTGAAACCAGGGTTAAACCAGAGCTCACAAACGTTTAAGAACTAGTCCATCTTTGTAAGGAACTCCACTAAAACACTAAAATGGCCCTATAGCTTGGGCCCAAGTGCAGGCTCCTGGAGCAAGGTGATGGCAGAACAGGCATAGATTGCCAGTTAAGTATTTAATTGAGTCAGCTATTTGCACGATCTTACAATCACCTATAAGGCAAGACGTATCACTATTACCTATCTTTTAAGGTAAAAAAAGAAGTTGAAATTATAGTTACAGGTAGGGGCGAATGTGGAACCCAGGCTCCTAACCCTCATTTACATAGACTCCAACCACACAAAAGGAAACCCAAGTCAGATTCCTGTGGAACGCGCAAGAGGGAAATTTACCAGATGTGGAGGCCCAGGCCTAGCCAACCAGTAATGATCCCACAAAAGCCAACGAAGGCCAACTTAATAGGAAACAGGCTTTATTTTCACGGGCTCCCAATTTGGTTTCGCCACTGCCAGAAAGGTTGGAAACAGGCTCAGGGAAATAAATTCGGGGACTAACGGGACAAAAGGGACGCACCAGACTACAGAAGCTGCCAAAACTCGTTTTTCATTAACGTGGAATGGGAAGACAAGCTCTGGCCCCGGAACCCGATCATGGCTCCAGTCCCGGGAGCTAACCGGCCAGGCCGCCCGCAGCTCCGCCGCTCAGCCAGTGGTGCGCATATCGGTGCGGCGGGGAAGCCGACGGGGCCGCGCCGCCTCGGGCAGGATGGCAAGCAGCTGCTCATGTACCAGCATCTCCACGATCTGCTCCTTCGTACGGATGTCGGGCCGCAGCCACTGGCGGGAGAGCTCCCTCAGCTGCCGGAACGCCTCCCGCGGGCCTGCAGCGTCTTGGTAACGGAACTGCCGGAAACGCTGGCGGAACGTCTCCGGGCCGGGCCGGGAGCCACTAGGGCCTGGCGGGGTGCGCGGAGAAGCTTCGGGAAGCGGCACGGCGCCCAAGCGTGCGGGCCCGAGGGGCAGCGCCAGGGTCACAGAGGCCGCCGCGGGAGGCGTAGGGATCTCTTCGGAGACCGCGGCCTTGGGACTGGAGGGCTCACGGGCAGGCGGTGGGGCCTCAGCAGTCGACGAGGATCCCGCAGAGTTACGCTCCGGCTCTACGCTCAGGCCCGCTTCTTTCTCTTTCTCCCGCGGCTGCACGGGGGCCCCAGGAACGACCAGGCCCTGCTCCGCGGCCGCCATGACTCCAGCCCTGCAGGTCACTCTTTGTCCTGTGGCCTCAGCGCTACGTCTGCGCGGGGGCGCGGTGGAGGCGTTTCCCGCTGAAGAGTAGAGCCCGCGCGAACACGGGGAAGAGGGACGAGGACGTAGAGGTGTGCCAAGCTGACCTGCACCAGCGGAATGCCGGCCGCCGGAAGCGGAAGTACCTGCTGGCTTTCTGGGATGAGCTCGGCACTAGAGCTCCCGGAAGCCGAGCCACGGCTCCAGGAAGCAGCGCCCCCTCGCGCCAGCAAGTCGTGTCAGGAGGCGGTGGCCGCGGCACAGGTCCTGCGACCCCATGGAAGCGTATCCTGGCCTCTGGATGGTGGCTCCTCAGTTTCCCTGTTCGAGCCGGAGGAGGTGGGGTTGGAGTCGGAGTCTGGGAAGGAGTCTAAGGAGGAGCCTGTGGAGGAGAAGCCCAAAGCGGTCCTCGTCCACTCTGATCGTTTCGGCGTGCAGGTGACCTTCGCCTGCCCCTGTGTGCGTGCCTACTTACATGACCCTGAGCGTTGTTGGGCGAGAAACGGGCTCGCGGGCGCTGGCGCCTGGCCTGTGGTGGTCGCTGTTGGGCTTCGCAGGAGGGCGCGACTCCCGAAAGTCCTCGTGCTGCGTCGAAAGAGGAGCCAAGTATTACCGCCTTATTGGGAGGAAGATGAAATATAACGTTGAAATACTCAACACACAGTAAAGTTTGCCCCTCCCAAAGCACAAAGTACATGCTCGACAACCCTTTGCCATTATTATTATTCGCGTGTCCTATGAAAACAAGGGACAGGCGGTTCTGTGGGTTCCGCTCATAACTTTAGGCTTAGTAAATAGACTGTAAGTGCGTTGCCCCCTATGGGGGCCACTAGCCAAAGTGCTCATTGAGCCACTGAAATGTGGTTAGTTGGAATTGGGGTGTGCTGTGATGTAAAACACACACAGGACTTAGTATGAAAAAGATGATGTAAGATATCTCAGTTTTTATATTGATTACATGTTGGATTGATAATATTTTGTATACATCGGGTCAAATAAATTACTAAAACTAATTTAACCTACGTCATGTTACTTTTTAGATGTGGCTACTAGAAATTTTTAAGTTGCATACATGGTTTACATTATATTCCTGTTGAACAGCACTGTGCTACCATGTTGGAGTCAGGCTGCCTTGGTGGAATCCCCATTACAAGTTTTCTCTTAGGCCAGAGTTGTTGAGAGGATTAAATTAGTAAACCCCTTGGAAAGAAAGGGCTTTTTAAATGTTTGCTATTGTCTTCATTAGGTAAATTGCTTGTCTCTAAGCCACTTTCTTATTTGCAAAATGTGGATGTAATAGAATTTACCTCATAGAAGTTGTTATGAGAATTCAGTAAGATGATGCTGGTAAAAGCATATGGCATCGACAGCCCTTACCTTCGGTAAGTGATATATTCTCTTTGATAGCTGACTCACAAATATGATTTGTATCCCCATTTTACAGATAGGGAAATTAAGGCCCAGAGAAAGACAAGGGCCCCATATGAAAGGCTTTGTATGATTCTTGCCGTCTCTTTGAGCTCTGTGCAGAATGGGTGGGCCTGTTTATTAACCATCAATGTGGCTGTGACCCTGATATAAAACTGCCTCCCTCATAGGATGTACTCTTAGATGATTATGAGTAGATCCTCACAGAACAATTTCCAGCCGGAAAACCTTAAAAATCATTGTAATGGGTCTTTATTGTTTTTTAGTTACTGTAAAAATTGGGAGATATTATAATGTAGTGGGGGGGCACGGGGAAGGCAGTATAACACAGAGAAGACAATTAGTGATTCTATAGCATCTTACTACGCTGATGGACAGTGACTGTAATGGGGTATGTGGTGTGGACTTGATAATAGGGGGAGTCTAGTAACCATAATGTTGCTCATGTAATTGCACATTAACGATACCAAAATTTTTAAAAAAGTTGGGAGACATCACATGTACATCCAGATTTCCAGCTTTTCTTGAAGAAAGTGGTCCAGCTGGATTGGCCACACTAGTCCTACCCATACTCCTGCCAGTTGACAATCAACCGGAACTGAGTAGAGTCTCCTTACATTAGATAAGATACTCTGTTGTAGATGGCCTCATTCCCCACCATTCCCTATTCATTCTCTGAAACAGAATGTCGTTTTCACTTACTATTGCTCTCAGATAGTTGTTTTCCTGAGAACTGCTATTTTTCTCTGTGTTCTTCTCAGAGGTGGGAAATCAAGGGCCTGGAGTTCATTATACCTACTAGCTTCAAACCTTTACATCCTCTGCCTGGCCTTGGGAAGTTTGGTTTGCTGCCCTGAATAAACCAAGAGTCATATTCCCTGTGTGCTAACCTTTGATATCCAGGATTAAGAGAGCACACCAAACCCTGCTGCAAGGATGAGGGATCATGGAAGGCTTCCCTGGGGAGGGGACCTTAAGCTGAGACTCAAGAAGAAAAAGGGTAGAGTTAGGGGCATTCCAGGTGGCATTCCAAGGCACACAGTGAATGGGAGAAAAACTGGGGAAACTGCAGGCTAGATGGGAGTGGTTGGGGTCTGGAGTAGAGATAAAAGCTGAAGTCAGAGCTTAAATCATAAAGAACCTAGAATTCCATGTAGAAAAGTTGAATCCTTGTCCTCTTGGGAAAGGGAATGAACTCTTACGGTACTTGGAATCATGGAATATTTGATCTCTAGTCTGTTTCTTTCATCCTTATTGGAATAATGGAATAGTAGAGATGGAAGGATAAAACTTAGAGATCTATTAGAATTATGAAATGTTAGAATGGAAGGAACCTTATATTAAATTCAAAAACTGGGTTCAGTTATTCTAACTCCTTATGGTCACTAAGACACCAGAATCTGAAAAAAAGTTATAATACCCCTTCCTGGAAGAGGGATACACTGTTCTTCTGCATACAATTTCAGGTAATTTCCAGATAACTGTGAACTCACCCAGAGGGCCCAGTTTAAGTTAAAAATATATATGTATTCAATTCTCCTGAATTTTGCAGGTTAAGAAGTCAAGACACTGACAGGCAAAAGATTGAGTCAAAACCAAGAACCTAGTAAGGGGTTCCATAATGACCGAATTCTTTTGACTTCTAGTCAAATTCTCTTATCATATGAGGCTCATATTAGACCTTTCTATTAGCACAAGGTTGGGAGCTCACTTGGAAGGGATCATAAATCATTCATGTCATATCACTTAGCTTCCAACACAAAGCCTGACTCCCAGGGTGACACTCAGTAAATGCTGATTAAAGGGAAAAGAGGACAAGCAGTAGATCATAGACCATCCCTGCGAAAGGAGAGCTCCAAGATGATTCTTAGTCTCTTTCAGACAAAAACTGGTGTTTTGATGGCTCACTATTGAGGGTTTGTGGAACAGAAGCCCGGATAATTTTTTTAAATTTAATTTTATCAAATGTACAACACAGTGGTTCAACAGTCCCCCTCCCCCCCCCACTCGCCTCCCCCTTGGTAACCACTGGTCACTTCTCAGTGTCTATGAGTCTAGTGCTGTTTTGTTCCTTCTGTTTTGCTTTTTATATTCCACAAATAAGTGAAATCATATGGCATTTGTCTTTCTCCATCTAGCTTATTTAACTGAGCATAATACCCTCTAGCTCCATTCATGTTGTTGCAAATGGTAGGATTTGTTTTCCTCTTATGGCTGAATAATATTCCATGTGTATATGTACCACATCTTCTTTATGCATTCATCTACTGATGGACACTTAGGTTGCTTACATATCCTGGCTATGGTAAACAGTACTGTGATAAACATTGGGGTGCACATGTCTTTTTGAATCAGGGATCTTGTTTTCTTCAGGTAAATTCCAAAAAATGGAATTCCTGGATCAAATGGTATTTCTATTTTGAGTTTTTTGAGGAACTTCCATATTGCTTTCCACAATGGTTGAACTAATTTACATTCCTGCCAGTGTAGGAGGGTTCCCCCTTCTCTGCTTCCTCACCAGCGTTTGTTGTTCATTGTCTTTTGGATGGTGGTCATCCTTACTGGTGTGAGGTGATATCTCATTGTGGTTTTAATTTGCATTTCCCTGATAATTAGCGATGTGGAGCATCTTTTCATTGCCTGTTGGCCATCTGAGTTTCTTCTTTGAAGAACTGTTTATATGTTCTGCCCATTTTTTAATTGGGTTATTTGCTTTTTGGGTGTTGAGGTTTGTGAGCTCTTTATGTATCTTGGATGTTAACCCCTTATTGGATATGTCGTTTCTGAATATATTCTCCCATACTGTAGGATGTCTTTTTGTTCTGCTGATGGTGTCCTTTGCTGTACAGAAGTTTTTTTGCTTGATGTATTCCCATTTGTTCATTTTTGCTTTTGTTTCCCTTGCCCAAGGAGATGCGTTCAGGAAAACGTTGCTCTGGTTTATATTCAGAAGATTTTTGCCTGTTGTCTGCTAAGAGTTTTATGGTTTCATGACTTACATTCAGGTCTTTACTTCATTTTGAGTTTACTTTTGTGTATGGGGTTATACAATAATCCAATTTCATTCTCTTGCTTGTAGTTGTCCAGTTTTGCCTACACCAGTTGTTGAAGAGGCTGTCATTTCCCCGTTGTATGTCCATGGCTCCTTTATCATAAATTAATTGACCATATATATCTGGACTCTCTAGTCTGTTCCATTGGTCTACGGGTCAGTTATGTTCTTGTGCCAGTACCAAATTGTCTTGAGTAATGTGGCTTTGTAGTAGAACTTTTAGTTGGGGAGCATAATCCCCCCAGCTTTGTTCTTCCTTCTCAGGATTGCTTTGGCTATTTGGGGTGTTTTGTGGTTCCATATGAATTTTAGAACTATTTGCTCTAGTTCATTGAAGAATGCTGTTGGTATTTTGATAGGAATTGCATTGAATCTGTAGATTGCTTTAAGCAGGATGGCCATTTTGACAATATTCTTCCTATCCATGAGCATGGGATTTATTTCCATTTATTGGTATCTTCTTTAATTTCTCTCGTGTCTTGTAATTTTCAGGGAATAGGTCTTCCACTTCCTTGGTTAGGTTTATTCCTAGGTATTATATTCTTCTTTTTTTTTTAATCATTTATTTATTTATTTATTATTCTGATTTTATATATATATATATATATTCCTATTATTAATATACAATTACATGAGCAATATTATCGTTACTAGACTCCCCTTTTATCAAGTCCCCACCACATACCCCATTACAGTCACTGTCCATCAGCATAGTAAGATGCTGTAGAGTCACTACTTGTCTTCTCTGTGCTATACTGCCTTCCCCATGCCCCCCCCCATATTATGTGTGCTAATCGTAATGCCCCTTACTCCCCTCATCCCTCCCTTCCCACCCATCCTCCCCAAGCAGTCCCTTTCCCTTCGGTAACTGTTAGTCCATTCTTGGGTTCTGTGAGTCTGCTGCTGTTTTGTTCCTTCAGTTTTTTTTTCTCTGTTCTTATACTCCACATATGAGTGAAATCATTTGGTACTTGTCTTTTTTGGCTTGGCTATTTCACTGAGCATAATACTCTCTAGCTCCATCCATGTTGTTGCAAATGGTAGGATTTGTTTTCTTCTTATGGCTATATAATATTCCATTGTGTATATGTAACACATCTTCTTTATCCATTAATCTACTGATGGACACTTAGGTTGCTTCCATTTCTTGACTATTGTAAATAGTGCTGTGATAAACATAGGGGTGCATATGTCTGTTTCAAACTGGGCTGCTGCAGTCTTAGGGTAAATTCCAAGGAGTGGAATTCCTGGGTCAAATGGTATTTCTATTTTGAGTTTTTTGAGGGACCTCCATACTGCTTGCCACAATGGTTGAACTAATTTGCATTCCCACCAGCAGTGTAGGAGGGTTTCCTTTTCTCCACATCCTCGCCAACATTTGTTGTTGTTTGTGTTTTGTATGTTGGCCATCCTCACTGCTGTGAGGTGATATCTCATTGTGGTTTTAATCTGCATTTCTCTGATGATTAGGGATATGGAGCATCTTTTCATGTGCCTGTTGGCCATCTGAATTTCTTCTTTGGAGAAGTGTCTATTCATGTCCTCTGCCCATTTCTTAATTGGATTATTTGCTTTTTGTTTGTTGAGGTGCGTGAGTTCTTTATATATTTTGGATGTCAACCCCTTATCGGATACGTCATTTATGAATATATTCTCCCATACTGTAGGATGTCTTTTTGTTCTACTGATGGTGTCCTTTGCTGTACAGAAGCTTTTCAGCTTGATATGGTCCCACTTGTTCATTTTTGCTTTTGTTTCCCTTGCCCGGGGAGATATGTTCATGAAGAAGTTGCTCATGTTTATGTCCAAGAGATTTTTGCCTATGTTTTTTTCTAAGAGTTTTATGGTTTCATGACTTACATTCAGGTCTTTGATCCACCTTGAGTTTACCTTTGTGTATGGGGCTAGACAGTAGTCCAGTTTCATTCTCTTACATGTAGCTGTCCAGTTTTTCCAACACCAGCTGCTGAAGAGGCTGTCATCTCCCATTGTATATCCAAGGCACTTTTATCAAATATTAATTGACTGTATATGTTTGGGTTAATGTTTGGATTTTCTATTCTGTTCCACTGGTCTGTGGGTCTGTTTTTGTGCCAATACCAAATTGTCTTGATTACTGTGGCTTTGTAGTAGAGCTTGAAGTCAGGGAGTGTAATTCCCCCTGTTTTATTCCTCTTCTCAGGATTGCTATGGCTATTCGGGGTCTTTTGTGGTTCCATATGAATTTTAGAATTATTTGTTCCAGTTCATTGAAGAAAGCTGTTGGTAGTTTGATAGGGATTGCATTGAATCTGTAGATTGCTTTAGGTAGTATAACCATTTTGACAATATTTATTCTTCCTAGCCAAGAGCATGGGATGCATTTCCATTTGTTAAGTGTCCTCTTTAATTTCTCTTAGGAGTGTCTTGTAGTTTTCAGAGTACAGGTCTTTCACTTCCTTCATTAGGTTTATTCCTAGGTATTTTATTCTTTTTGATGCAATTGTGAATGGAATTGTTTTTCTGCTTTCTCTTTCTGTTAGTTCATCATTAGTGTATAGGAAAGCAACAGGTTTCTGTGTGTTAATTTTGTATCCTGAAACTTTGCTGAATTCAGATATTAGTTCTAGTAGTTTTGGAGTGGATTCTTTAGGGTTTTTTATGTACAATATGATGTCATCTGCAAATAGTGACAATTTGACTTGTTCTTTACCAGTCTGGATGCCTTGTATTTCCTTGTTTTGTCTCATTGCTGTGGCTAGGACCTCCAGTACTATGTTGAATAACAGTGGAGAGAGTGGGCATCCCTGTCTTGTTCCCGATCTTAGGTGAAAAGCTTTCAGCGTCTCGCCGTTAAGTATGATGTTAGCTGTGGGTTTGTCATATATGGCCTTTATGATGTTGAGGTACATGCCCTCTATACCCATTTGATTGAGAGTTTTAATCATGAATGGATGCTGTATTTTGTCAAATGCTTTTTCAGCATCTGTGGAGATGATCATGTGGTTTTTGTTCTTCTTTTTGTTGATGTGGTGGATGATGTTGATGGATTTTCGAATGTTGTACCATCCTTGCATCCCTGGGATGAATCCCACTTGATCATGGTGTATGATCCTCTTGATGTATTTTTGAATTCGGTTTGCTAATATTTTGTTGAGTATTTTTGCATCTACGTTCATCAGGGATATTGGTCTGTAATTTTCTTTTTTGGTGAGGTCTTTGCCCGGTTTTGGTATTAGAGTGATGCTGGCTTCATAGAATGAGTTTGGAAGTATTCCCTCCTCTTCTATTTTTTGGAAAACTTTAAGGAGAATGGGTGTTATTTCTTCTCTATATGTCTGGTAGAATTCAGAGGTGAATCCCTCTGGTCTGGGGGTTTTGTTCTTGGGTAGTTTTTTGATTACCAATTCAATTTCGTTGCTGGTGATTGGTCTGTTTAGTTTTTCTGTTTCTTGCTTGGTCAGTCTTGGAAGGTTGTGTTTTTCTAAGAAGTGGTCCATTTCTTCTAGGTTTTCCTGCTTGTTAGCATATAGATTCTCATAATATTCTCTTATGATTCTTTGTATTTCCGTGGGTTCTGTCGTAATTTTTCCTTTCTCATTTCTGATTCTGTTTATGTGTGTAGATTCTCTTTTTCTCTTAATGAGTCTGGCTAGGGGTTTATCGATTTTGTTTATTTTCTCAAGGAACCAGCTCTTGGTTTCATTGATTTTTTCAATTGTTTTATTCTTCTCAATTTTATTTATTTCCTCTCTGATCTTTATTATGTCCCTCCTTCTGGTGACTTTGGGCCTCATTTGTTCTTCTTTTTCCAATTTCAGTAATTGTGTCTTTAGACTATTCATTTGGGAATGTTCTTCCTTCTCTAAATAGGCCTGGATTGCAATATACTTTCCTCTTAGAACTGCCTTTGCTGCGTCCCACAGAAGTTGTGGCTATGTGTTGTTGTTGTCATTAGTCTCCATATATTCTTTGACTTTTGTTTTGATTTGGTCGTTGATCCATTGATTAATTAGGAGAATGTTGTTAAGTCTCCATGTATTTTTGAGCCTTTTTGATTTCTTTCTAAAATTTAATTCTAGTTTTATACCTTTATGATCTGAGAAGTTGGTTGGTAGAATTTCAGTATTTTTGAATTTACTGAGGTTCTTTTTGTGGCCTAGTATGCAGTCTGTTCTGGAAAATGTTCCATGTGCACTTGAGAGGAATGTGTATCCTGTTGCTTTTGGGTGTAGAGTTCTGTAGATTTCTGTTAGGTCCATCTGTTCTAGTGTGTTGTTCAGTGCCTCTGTGTCTTTACTTATTCTCTGTCTGGTTGATCTGTCCTTTCGAGTGAGTGGTGTGTTGAAGTCACCTAAAATGAATGCATTGCTGTTTATTTCCTCCTTTTATTCTGTTAGTATTTGTTTCACATATGCCGGCGCTCCCGTGTTGGGTGCAATTATATTTATAATGGTTATACCCTCTTGTTGGATTGACCCCTTTATCATTATGTAATTTCCTTCTTTATCTCTCGCTACTTTCTTCGTTTTGAAGTCTATTTTATCTGATACAAGTACTGCAACACCTGCTTTTTTCCTCCTTGTTATTTGCATGAAATATCTTTTTCCATCCATTCACTTTTTAGTCTGTGTATATCTTTGGGTTTGAGGTGAGTTTCTTGTAGGCAGCATATAGATGGGTCTTGCTTTTTTATCCATTCTGTTACTCTGTGTCTTTTGATTGGTGCATTCAGTCCATTTACATTTAGGGTGATTATCAATAGATATGTACTTATTGCCATTGCCGGCTTTAGATTCGTGGTTACCAAAGGTTCAAGGGATGCTTCTTTACTATCTAACAATTTAACTTAACTTTCTTGTTAAGTTATTGTAAACACCGTCTGATTTTTCTTTATTTCTCTCCCTTCTTATTCTTCTTCCTCCATTCTTTCTATACTAGGTGTTTTATTCTTTGCCTTTAGTTAGTATTTGGATGGTCTGCTTTCTTTGCTATGATTTTATTTTCTGTGGTGACATCTTTTTAGCCTTAGGGGTGCTTCCCTCTAGAGCAGTCCGTTTAAGATATCCTGTAGTGGTGGTTTATGAGAGGCAACCTCTCTCAACTTTCGTTTGTCTAGAAATTGTTTAATCCCTCCATCATATTTAAATGATAACCATGCTGGATACAATATTCTTGGTTTGAGGCCGTTCTGTTTCATTCCCTTAAATATATCATGCCATTCTCTTCTGGCCTGTAAGGTTTCTGTTGAGAAGTCTGATGATAGTCTGATGGGTTTTCCTTTGTAGGTGATCTTTTTTCTCTCTCTAGCTGCCTTTATTACTATGTCTTTATCTTTGATCTTTGCCATTTTAATTATTATGTGTCTTGGTGTTGTCTTCCTTGGGTCCCTTGTGTTGGGAGATCTGTGGGCTTCCGTGGACTGTGAGACTATTTCCTTCCCCAGCATGGGAAAGTTTTCAGCAATTATTTCTTCAAAGACACTTTCTATCCCTTTTTCTCTCTCTTCTTCCTCTGGTACTCATATAATGCGAATATTGTTCCATTTCGATTGGTCACACAGTTCTCTTAATATTCTTTCATTCCTAGACATCCTTTTATCTCTCTCTGCCTCAGCTTCTCTGTATTCCTGTTCTCTGATTTCTATTCCATTAACAGTCTCTTGCATCTCAACCAGTCTGCTGTTAAGCCCATCGATCGCTTGTCTGATTTCTGCATTATCTTTCCTGACTTCCCTCACTTCCTCCCTCAGCTCTTGCACATTTCTCTGTAGATCCATCAGCATGGTTATGACTTTTGTTCTGAATTCTTCTTCAGGAAGACTGTGTATTTCCACCCATTCAGGCTCCCTCTCTGGGGTTGTCTGGTTGATCTTAGTCTGGACCATATTCCTCTGTCTTTTCATGGCTATAGAAGTGGTTGCTGGTAGTTGCCACGTATGTCAGCTGGGCTCTTTAAGACTTTAGAAGGAAAAAGAGAAAAAGAAAAAAAAAAGAGAAAGAAAGAGAAAAAAAGAAAGAAAAGAAAAGAAAAAAGAAGAAAAAAACAAAACAAAACAAAACAAAACAAACAAAAAAAATGCCCACTGGGAGTCAATTCTGTTGGGATGCTGTAGGTGGCACTGTTGCTCCACTATTCCGCAGCTGTGTACGCAACTCCGCAGGGCCCTTTATAGCTCTGGCCGGGGTGGGAATGAATGGGAGGCTGTTGATCTTTGTGGCAAGTCGAAGTGCGGCCACCCTTTCCCAGTCACCAGCTAAGGGGTCTGAAAGTCCCCAGGACTCCCAGCCTGCTGGGCTGAGTGTGCCGGGGTGATCCGGCTCCTCCGCTGGGCTCCTGTCTCTTTAAGACTGCTGAAAAAAGCGCGCAGTTTTCTTTTCTTTTTTTTTTTCCTTCCTGGGAGCCAGCTGCAAGCACCCTGGCACGTTCCCCGCTCAGATCCTGCCCCTCTGTCTGTCCAATCCCCGCTACACCGCTCTATGTGTGTCAGTGCTCCCCACGCAGATCACCGGGGCTGGTTATTTCACGGGGTGTTCTTCCACTGCCTCCCGGCTCTGAATCCTCTCCTCCCGCCGGTGCGCTGGGGTGGGTGAGTGCTTGGGTCCCACTAGGTCGCGGCTCTGTATCTTATCCGCCTCGCGGGGTGCCGTGTCCTCTCAGGTGTAGCTGCATGCTGTGCGCTTTCCTGTGTATTCCGGTCTCTCTTTTAGGAATAGTTGTATTTGCTGTATTTTCATAGATAAATATAGTTTTGGGAGGAGATTTCTGCCACCCTGCTCACGCCGCCATCTACCCGGAAATGTCTTTTCATATATCTTTATAGCTTTTTTATAGTAAGACTTTCTCTTACAGCTGTGAAAGGACTTTCCTTCCCCACCCTACATTGAACTGCTTGTGAGCAGAGACCCTTCCATCTAGAATCATCCACTGTGACATAAGGAAATTCCGAGGATGAGTTTTTCTCAGAACCGGGCTTCCAGCAGCTGTTCTGTAGGCTATGAGAAGTCGAGAGGAGCTCTTAACTTGCCTCTGAAGGAAGCTATTCATTTTTAATATAACCAGATGATTGGGAAAGGATTTGTGGTCCTACCCTTGAAAGACAAAGGGGCAAGTTGTGCCATTTGCCAAAAGAAGAACCATGAACAGATATAAGGTGTCTTATTCTTGGCTGGTCCTGAAGAAAGAACTGGTGAGGAGTGTCAGGAGTCCTGGGAGAGGCTGATTTGCTCTCAGGTCTAATTCCAAATTCCCAGGGAAAAGATTGGATGGCCCATCTTGTTCTATTAGTTTTCTAGTGCTGCTTTAACATATTGCTACAATTTAGTGGTTCAAAACAAAACAAATTTATTAATCTCAAGGAGGGGAGAAATCTGGCAAGGGTCTCTGTGGGCTAAAACCAGAGCGTCAGCAGGACTGGATTTCTTTCTTGAGGGTCTGAGAAGATTCCATTTTCTTGGCTTTTCTAGCTTCTAGAAACTACTCACATTGCTTGGCTTACAGCCCCCTTCCTCTCATTTCAAAGCTGGCAATGTTGATCTCTCTGACCATTCTTCCCTCAGATCCATCTGATGCCAAAATTCAGGCTCTCTGCATCACCCCTCACTGCCTGCCATTATTTGGGCACATTACTTTCTGAACTGAAGTGAAGGACTTGACTTTTAACTAGAACTGTGCCGGTGAATGTTTTAACTGGCTCCTGGGGAGGGGGGTGCCCCCATTTGTAGTAGCTGCCGGTTTCCATGGCACAAACACTCCCACCATGGCAATTTCAAGGTACCACCATGATTTTAACAGGCTTGAAAATGCAAACTTCCTGAAAATGTAACCACTATTCCAGCATACCACTGCATTTAATCCTATTACATATCACCTTATTCAGCTCCACCCAGCTTGCTGTTGACTGTTGAAAACAGAGTTTCCACTTACCTTGTTTGCTTTCTTTCCACAGGGACTGTACAAGCTCACCATGGATATCATTATGATGATCCGAGTGTGTAAAATGTTCCGCCAAGGTCTCAGGGGATTCCGGGAATATCAGATCATTGAGACTGCTCACAGAAAGCACCCTATCTTCTCCATCTGGAATGTAAGCAGCAGGGCATAGCAGGATTATGAGGGCTCAAGGGGGTCCAATAAATAGCACCCCACTTCCCAGTCCAAGTTCTGAACCAACTGAGAAGACCAAAGTTTAAGCAGATGCGAGACCCAAATGCCACTTTTATTAAGGATGGGAATATACTGGAGGTGACTTATGTCATCAAACAAGAGGGTTACCTAATACTGAAGCCCAAAATTAGACAGCTTCACACACCCAGTTGCAGGCAGTGGTGGACCAAGGCAGGTCTCCACTGAAGTAACAGGCCTTCCTGCCCTAAACTCACAGCAGAGAAGGGCAGAGCAGAAGGTGGGCTCAGAGGGAAGGAGAAGAGATGATCATGCCCAATTTTTCCTTCCAAATTCATCAAGGAGTTAAAGTCACTCCTCAGTGTGGAAGGAGAGGAGCTAGTAGTGTTCTACTAGCAAATTCCCTCCATGTGAAAAGGAATGTCAGGAGTGGGGAAAAAGCCATTTCCATTCCAGTGGTAATCAAAACAGACAAAACCAGGAGTTACAACAGGCAGGGGATTCTGAATACCTCCCACTTTCATCTTCTCTACCTTATTTCCTGTCCCCCCAAAAAACTTAAGCAGAAGAGAAATATTTGCAGAGTCCTGCCTACTTTGGTGACCATGCTTTCTACATTTTCTAGAAGATGCCAATTTCAAATATTTTATTCCAATGGTAGATCACAAACCCCTTTTGGCTCAGAAAAGTTGATCACCATTCTGATAATTTATTCTAGATCCCCAAAGGTGTCTTCATTGCTGTTCAGGGCTCCAAAGTTTCCCCAGCCAATACCTGGACAATCTCTGCCCATCTTCCTATTGTACCAAGAGTGACTAGATCCAACCCCTGCCTCCTCCTCTCCCTGCATCCAGTGATTCACTCCAAGAAATTTCCCTAAGTAGTTTCTGAAGTAGAGGGGAATGGGGATGGTGATGGAGGAAAGGAAATTGATCTCCAAGGAGATTGGTTTCCAAGGGATGAGCAGGTAATTTAACTGTGTGTATGGCTGAGTTTAAGATATAGCAAGGAGTAGGGTCTGCCTGAGGGCCCATGGAAAGGAAGGGCATGCCACATCTAAAGACATTCAAATTCATATGTTTGAAAGACACTATGCTGGCCAAACCAAACATGCCTGCAGCAGATTCTGCCCTTGGTTGGGCCATGAGATGGGAAGGAATGCAGTAGAGTTGTAACCTAGGGTTAACTCTCAGGAGGGATATTCTGACTCATGGTGTCACATGATGAAGAAGCAATGGCCCTTGGAGACCAGAACTCTTCTGTTACCAGACTTGGGTTGGTGGCAGGCAGCTGGAAGCTGAAGACCAGAGGGAGGCTTGTCATCTGGGGTGTGTGAGGCTAGGTCTAATGATATTGCCCAGTCAGGGTGGCCTTGAGCAGAACAAAAGCCTCTAGAGGCAGCCTGTACAGGTCAGATGGCTGCCAGGCAGAGAGCTGGGGGTCTGGGGTGTAGGGTTGGGTGGAGAGCCACACACCAGTCTTCATCAGAATATGTGAATCTGGATCTTTCTGAGCACCACTGCTTTCCTTCATTGGCCTTCCTGAGAAGCACACACAATACACAAACTATAAATTGGAGGAGAGGACAGGGATCTGGGTGGGCTCTGGGGAAGGACATGAGGTATGCCTAGAGAGATAAATGAGGGGTCCTGGTGTGGCCCAGGATGGTGGTATGGTGGCAGGACGTTCATCCCTTTCCTTTTCCCCTACATACATTTCCCTCTCTCCCTGACCCTTTCTGTACATCCACTCTGCATCTGTTAAAGACAGGGTGGATTAATTCACTTCTAAGACCTCTTAACATCTCCTCCTTCCAGACTCTAGACAAGGATCTTGGGCAAATTCCTTAACCCCTCAAGTTCCAAATGAGGCTTAATAATGCCTCCTTTGTCCTGATGTTGAAATGGAGTAAGATAAGGAAGATGCACCATGCGTGGCTTGTTAGAGGCACATAACAAAGCTTGGCTTCAGCTTTTCCTTCCTTTTATCCATCTTTTTTTTGCTCTATACTTGCCCATTTGTTTGCTTCCTTTCCCTCTTCCTTTTTTCTCTCCATTCTTCCTCTCTTTATCCTCCTTCCCTTCCCCACCCCCAGCTCTCTCTGCCATTGTTGTCAATGCTGGGTTTGAGCTTTTGAGGAGAGGTGGACCTGAGGGGGCAGGCTGGCAGGAGGTTTCTATGGCTTCTGGCCTCTCCCAGTGGTCCAGGTACGCAGGAGGCTTCAAATACAGAATCCCAGGAGCAGTCTTGCTGATTCTCCTTCCTCTCCCCCATTTCTTTTGTTTTCAGGATAGAAAGCAAGGCCGAATCACATTTGATACCATGGACTTCATTGCAGAGGAGGTATGCATAGCTCTGACCTTGCTGCTTGGAATTTTCTTTCTGCATCACGGCCTGGAGGAAGCATTGGGTTGGGCATCGGACAGCTGGGTTCATATGTGCAGGTTCTGCTACCAACCCAATGTTGTCACCCTGAGCTAGCCACTTAGTTTCCTCATCTATAAAATAGCTGATCTCAGTGATCCCTTCCAGTCCTGGCATTTCAAGACTGTAGCCCCCTGAACCTATTGTTGCTTTATAGCTGAGCAGAACCAGCAGGGGAGATCTCCTGCACTATACCCTTGTGCCAACAGCAGAAGGCAAGCAGAGGATATGAGAGCTCCACACAGGGGAAATAATCAGGGTGGTGGGGAAAGCCCTGGCCTGTGCCTGAATCTGGCTCTGCCCCAAACTCTCTGAGAAACTCTGTACACCTGTCCCCTCCCTGAGTGTCGGATGGCCAGTCTGATGTTTGACTAGGGAATGCCCTACATTTGGGTGAGGCTTTGGACTGTGTGACTTGTTCTTTGAATTTCAGTAATCATTGTTATCTTCCTGGCTTCTCCTCACCAAGTCCTGGATATTAAATTAAAATTTGAAAATAAATTTAAATTTTAAAGGGATTTACCTATTTATAGGGAAGATCTGAAGTTCTTACCAGTGTAGACCTGACTTGACTGTAGCCTGGAGTAGCCATATTGGTTTTTCTCCCCAGGAAAGGAGGGAGAACAGAGCTTTGTAACTGGTACCGGGACTGTCTATGCCACCCTGGCCCATGAAGGTGTGGCTTGTTGTCTACCTCTCCTGGGCATGATGTAATTGCTCATGCCCCATTGTGTATGAAGCACAGTTAAGTTATTCAAATCTTAGTTTTTTCAACTTTCCAGACTGGCCGTCGTCTGACAGAGAACATTGACAGTTACCCAAGCTTTGCCTTTCAGACAGGAGAAAGTAGGAGCCTCTCTGAGAGCCATAGAACTCTAGAGATGGGTCAGGCATGAAGGAAAAACCCATCATATAGGCAAGCCTCTCAGCCTCTTGTATGAGTTGTATCTGATCCTGGCTACAACACAGAGGTAAAGAGTGGAGACCCAGTTAAAAACCTGTCCTTTGAGGGACTACTAATGGGTACCAGGGTTCTCTTCGGTTTCTCTTTGGAGTGATGAAATGGTTCTAAAATCAATCATGATGATGTTTGTACAACTCTGTGAATACACTAAAAATCATTGAATTGTGTACTTTAAAAGATGAATCACATGGCATGTGAGTTATATCTCAATCAAACTGATAAACACACACACACACACACACAACATGCCTCTCAGGACAGCACTGGGATTGTGACTGAAAACTAATGTTGCAAGGGGCTAGGAGGGTAGGGAATCAGACCACATGGGGCCCCTAGGCTGTGATATGGAGTTAAGACTTTACCCTAAGTGCAGTGGGCAGCCAGTGGGGGTGTTAACCACTCCAGTACTATTTCCCTAGCATGTGGGAGCACCGGGTGATTGGGTAGATTGGCCTGCCCACTGGTGCAGGAGTCCTGGTTCATGAGGGTTATCTAGTAGTCTCTGTTGGTTCTCTTCATACCTTAATCTCTTATAGCATGCCAAAGTATAGGCTGAGGCAAGGGAGGTCTCCCTTCTGCATATGAGGGGCCCACATTGACTGGGGTTTGTATGTCAGTGAATGGCAGATGCAGCATGGTCAGTAGTTGGGGTTACAGGCCTTGGCATGTAGCAGATCTAGGTTATAGTTCTGCCTGAGTGTCAAATGGGAATAATAATAGTGCCTTGTTTCTTGGGCTGGTGAAAGGAAGATGCAGTGAGACGATGTGCATGCTAATGCTGGGTACACAGTAAGCACTCATTACATGTCTGCCACTGCTGTACAGGGAGGTGGAAAAGCATAAAAGCTGGAGTGTAGGGAGTTGCCTGCTGGCCCTGGGAGAAACTGCTGGGTCCTGTGTGTCACTCTGACCCTCTCTCCCCAGGGTCACTTACCTCCAAGGGCCATTCAGATCACACAGAAGAAGCCTTCCTGGAGGACAGAGGAAGAGATTCAGGCCCTTTGTAACCTGTTGCAGGCTCTGGATAGCTATTGCAATTACTCAGAGCCCCTGCAGCTGCTCCTGGCCAAAATCATGCGCTTTGAACGGTTAGTGAGAATCACACTCCTTAGCCCTGGGGCTGGGTCTGGGTTGGCCAGGAAGAGGCTGGCTGAGAAGGCTGTGGCAGGTCTGCTGTTCCCTCTATGGAGTGTCAGCTGTGAATGGCCATGTGTCAGTTCCCTTAGTGCTCATTCTTACAGCTGTAGCAGTTTATCCCATTCATTTATTGAGAGTCTACCCAGGATTATGGAGCCCCTGAATATCTGGACCAATTCTCTCATTTTTCAAATGAGGAAACTGAGGCTCAGAGGGGAAAATCGACTCATCCTATGTCACCCAGATAATAGGCAGCAGAACTGAGATGCAAATCCAAGCCTTAAAAAGACCTAACAAGCGATTATACTGCATACAGATAGGAACCAGGGCAATGGTTTGTGAACTTGGATGAGAAAAGTGTTTATCTGTATTCTCATTAACTTCTAACTGAAGTTGGTGGCACTTGTGTCTGAGGAGGCCTGGAATCATTCTCTAGCTTCAGGCTCAGCTGGATTCAGGAGCTCCATCTCACCAGGGCTTAGCATCTGTCTGTCTGTCTCTTTCCATCTTTGGTACTTCATTCACATAAGCTGCCTTCTCAGCGAGGCTCTCTTCTCATGGTGAGATGTCTGTTTCAAACACACCTTTGAATTCCCATCTTTCCAGTGGCAGTCCATTGGGAAAGACTACTTCTTCCAAGTCCTTCGAGTTAGAGCCTTGGGATTAGTTCTTTCTGAACCAAATTGGCTTTGCTGGAATCATCAGTGTGATGTTCTGATTGTCTGAGAGTAAGAAAAGTTGTTTTCCCACAAAGTAAATTAAGGAGCAGTTAGTGGAAAAAGGTGACCAGATGTTTGGCAGCGAGAGCAACAGATTTCTGCTACTGGAGATCTGAGTTCTAGTGCTCACTCAAGTGTGACTCGCTGTGTGCCCTCCAGCAAGCCTTGGGCTCATTTTCCTCATCCCGGAAATGTAAGTTGAGCTAGATGGTCTCTGAGGCTGTTTCTGGCTCCAGCTCTAGAGTCTACCCTTGAAGGATGCTGGCCATGTTCTTTCATCCACGAAGTCTCATTTCCTGGCTGAATATGCCTGTCTTCTCCCATCTAGTCACTGCCACCTGGGCCATCTCCTCTTTCTTGTGTTCAGAAAGCTTCTGGTTTGTACCCAAACAACCCCATAGGCTGAGGGGATTCTGAGGCTACTGACTGTTGCCTAATGCTGTCCTCAGAGCATCTGTCCTCCGATCCCTACCCGCAGGCTTGATGAGGCCAGGGAGTGCTCTGGGAGCTCAGAAGAGGAGATGCTGCTGTGGGCTGGGTCAGGGAGGGCTTCATGGAGGAAGCAGGATCTGAACTGAACCTTGAGCTGCTGAAAAAATTTGAGCAGGTGAAGAAAGAAAGCTGTTCCAGGTAGGGTGAGCAGTGTGGATACATTGATGGAACAAAGGAAGGTCATCTTCTCTGAGCAGAGGGTTGGCTCCCCTGCTGCTGGTGGAACCGGTGAATCAGGAATAAATTGAAGTTGGCAGTAAGGAGGGGAAGGAGGAAGAGGAGGACCTGCTGAGCTTGGAGTTGAGGGAAATGGCAGTGGTCTGGAAAAACGTTTTACCCTGCCTTTGAGGCACTTCTACAAAGGCCACTGACTTGTCAGTGGAGACAGAAGTGGAGACTTGGTGGAGACGACAGGCAGACTTTTATGCTTCCCATTGCTTTCTGGGTAAAATATACAGTTAGCCCAGTTTTTGAGGTCTTTTATTATTTGACCTGGCCAAATTTCTTTCTCACTGCTCCCCTGACCACCTTCCCACCCCCCATTTTCCTCTCTAATAGAGCTTACCTCTGCGCCTTTGGACATGGTAGTCCCTCTGCCTGGGACACTCTTCCATCTCTGCATCTGGCTGGCTCCAGACCCCATCCTAGAGCTTTCTCTGGCCTTCCCATGCTGAGTTAAATGCCCTTTCTCTGTGCTTCTGAAGTAGCCTGTGCTTACGTCTCTTAAGCATTTTTAAACCTTATTTACTTCCTATACTTGACTATCATTTCAAGGACAAAATCTGTGTCCTTTATCATTGTGCCTGATAGACACAGTTGGTATTAGTTTAACTTACTGAATGAAGGAAGGAAATGAATGAATATTGAAGGAAGTGATATTTGAACTTGCATTTGAAATGCAGAAACTTTCCTCCTCTGAGCTTAAGAACTAACTCGCAGTTTGCTCTGAACCTGAACACAACTGTACCCTGACAGTTCCCTTTTGGATAGTGAGCTATTGGGGATCATAATAAGACTGTCTATATGCCTCTTTCTAGGCGTGCTCATCTGCATTTTACAGACAAGAGAAACTGAGGCTCAGAGAGGAGATATGAGTTGCCCAGTGGTATACAGCGGGGGGCAGGATTTGGATCCTGGTTTGACTCTAAAGCCAGTGTTCTTTGTCATTTAGTTATGCATCCATCGCTCTCAGCATTTGTTCTTTCCTTAATTCAGTAAATCCTGTTCATTGAGTATTTACTATATGTACAAGCCGACCGAGAAAGGCTCTGCTCTCAGGAAGTTTCAGTCCAGTGGAGGTGGATGATTAGGTAAATGTTAGTGAAGAGGTCAAGCTGATGGGGCTGTGGCTGGGCTGTTCTGAGGTCCCTTCTTGTCCCACTTTGTGCTTTCATACTTCTGAGCGAAGATCACAACCAGTCCAGATCACCTCACAGCACGGACCAGGCTCAGTGTTGCAACCGGATCAACTGGCCACGGTCTTTTCCTAGGTTTGGTCGCAGGCGTGTGATTGTCAAGAAGGGACGGAAGGGCAACAGCTTTTATTTCATCTACCTGGGTACGGTGGCAGTGACTGAGGACGAGGATGACAGCAGTGCCTTCCTGGACCCCCACCCAAAGCTGCTGCACAAGGGCCACTGTTTTGGGGTAAGCACAGGGGAAGAGTCTGCCTTCCTGGGGTGGGTTCCATCGTGTGACGGGAGTCCTACTAGAGCCTCTTGGCCAAGCCCAGTCCTGCCTTCTCCTCTGTGCAAGTCGTGAGTCCCAGTGCCCTTACCTGTTGATGACGACTGGGTTGGACCAGGTGATGTCCAAGGCCAACTGTTTCATCTGTGATGTTGAAGTTGTACATTCCCTGTATCACCCCTTAGAGATGCAGTGGTTCCTCAGCAAGGTCTCCAGCTTCCTCTCTCTGGATCCTGTTCCACAGGCAGCATATTAAGAGGCAGGGGAGTGGGCCTACAGGAGTGGGGAGTGAGCAGGAGCACAGGGTGGGCCAGGGAGCCTGCAGCCTGGGAAGGAGAGATTTCTGCGGGGAGATGGAGGCAGGAAAGAGGTGTGCAAAGCTGTGAGCAGAAACCCAGTGGTGGCTTCTCACTTACCTTTGCCCCTGTCCATCCAACAGGAAATGGGCCTTCTGACTTCTTCAGTGAGAAGGGCCACTGTGGTCTGCATGGAGGAAACTGAGTTCTTGGTTGTCGACAGAGAGGATTTCCTTGCTAATAACCTGGACAAGGAAGTTCAGAAGGATACTCAGCACCGGTTTGAATTTTTTAGGTAACTCCATTGTCTTCCCGCTGTGTATTTACTAGGTGCCTGACTTTGTTTGAAGCCTGGTAGAAAACACTGGGTGCTATTCTGTCTGTTTGAAATGCTTTTCCATACCCACCTCCCACCCAACTTCTCTGTCTAGCAAACTCCTTCTTTGTAGGAGAGTAATAACAGCTAACATGTATTGGGGAATTCAGTCCTGAAGGGAGAAGCAGTTTATTTTTTCATACAATGGAAAAACAGGGCTGAGTTCCATTGTCAGTTTTTAGGCTTGTCAGCCATATAACCCTAGATAGGTCACTTCAATTCTCTGGGCTTTAGTCTCCTGCTCTGTAAAATGCAGATAATGATTCCTCCCTTGCCCAAAGTCATTGTAAGGATCGAAGGACGTGATTGTGGAAAGTGTGTGGCCTAGTGCTTGGCTCAGTAGGTGCTCCTGTGGTGGTCCTGCATTCCTTCTTGTCTCCTCCCTGCCCTTTTCCTCTGGACATGGCACTGATCCTGTTCCCCTTTTGTGCCCCAGATGGCACTCAGTGCCCCTGTTGAAGCCTGATTCACTCAAGTTCTGAACTAATAATCTGTTGGAGTTGAGAAAATAAAAAATGACTGTTAGCTTCCTTGTGGGGCCACAGATGGGGAGGGCAAGCTCATGACTGGTGGTGCATGAGGTCAGGGGAAGGGGTGGCCACTGCAGGGTGGGCCTTGAACCACATAGAAGAAACAGGCACAAAAAGGAGAGTACAGAATTCCTCCACCCTGTGGTCCAGGGCTGAGTATTTGAAGCCAATAGGCAGGAGGAGACAGGATGGAATGAGCTGCCCAAACCAAAGGCAGGGCCAGGATTGCTGGGCAAGGGGACAGAATAGCCAGTGAGTTGAAGTGAGGAACTCTTGGGAGTGTTCTTTGGACTAGCTTGGTGAAGACTAAGTTAGGGGGCGGTGGAGCTGGGGAGAGGCTCTTGGAGTGAGGAGCCAAAATGGGAGAAACACAGCGCCGCCCCAGGTGTGAGTGAGCAGCTGCGGTGGGGAGCAGCTGGAGGGGAGGGCCCTGAGAAGAGGGCAGAGGGAGCAAAGGCAGTAAGTAATAGGAGACTGGCTATGAAGGGTGTGTGAGATCTTCCACCTTAGGCATTTGCAAGAGCAGAACATGTTCCTTTACTGGAAATCACTAAGAGCTGCATACCTCCTATGTAGGAGGGGATGAATTCTAACAGGCTTTTCCTCACAGGGAGATGGATCTGTTTCAGCCGTGGTCTGAGGAGAAGCTCTGGAAGCTGGTAAGCCTGGGGAAGATGGAGAAGTTCTCATATGGGCAGCTGATTTCAAAAGACTTTGTAGAATCATCCTTCATCATGTTTGTCTGCAAGGTGAGAGGTCTGCCATGGGGGAATGAAGCTGGGAAGAATGGGCCAAATATAATGTCCTGTGACCAGACAGACAGGTCTGGGCCCTGTTTTGTAACACTTCCTTTTCTGAGCTTCCATGTCCAGCCATGAAAGGCAGATGACACACTTTGGCCTCCTTCTCTCAGGGTTGCTGTGATCTTTAAGATACATAGCTGATAGAAAGAGGGCCAAGGGGTACCCCCTCCCCGAGCTCATACACATGTTTATTTACATACAGATACATATTTAAATTATGCCTGCACTAGATTCTGAGGGCAAAGGTGTCAATGCCAACTACCAAGTTGCAATGCTGAAACTAAAAGGGGTTTCAGTTTAATGAATATATTTTATACTAGGATGAGAGATAGTTTACAAATAGATTACAAATCAGATTTAATAATATTAAATTTATTGGGAAAAGATTGGATTGGGATACACCTTCATTTGTCAAATCATGGTTGAATTGTGACTATACACTGGCCATGGATATGAGAGTTCAGCCAAAGTCAACAAAAGCATTCTGTGAGAATTGATTGGCTATATGGAATTTCCAAATAAGAGTATGGTATACTTTATTGTTATTTATAAATTGTGTGTAACAATCCCTTTATAACAGTAAAATTTATAGACATGCATACATTTCCCTGGAGAGCCGGTTGTTACACTTAACTGGCATCACCAGCTAATGTTATTCTGGTCTCAGCCCCAGAGAACAGAGTGAAGCCTAGCTAATGTAAGCAGAAAGGGATTTTTGCAGGATGCTAAATGGCTAAGAGATTTACTGGTGAGGGGAAGGCCTGAAGGAAAAGACCCTAGATTGAAAATGACTCCAAATGAGAGTCCAGCCACTGCCTCCACTGACAGAGTAGATGCCTTGCAGCCCCCAAACCGAGCCTTAGCTGCAAGGAAGCTTGGGAAATGTAGTGTTTGGTTTCCAGCATGTACACACTGAAGGGGATTGGATGCACAGGATCTGACCCAGAGGAGAGTGGGGATGAGGATGAGGCCCTTGCCAGTTGAGGGGTATCTTGCCAATGGGTTTCAGCCCCAGACCAGTTCACTATGGATTCAATGAGACTGAAAAATGACAATGGAGCGTTCTTGGAGTGAAAGGGTTTATATCCAACTTCATTCCCATGGTGGCTGTTCAATCACTAGAATCCTGTCCACTCAGAGCAAGTCTGCAGGCAGCAAGCAGGTCTCTGCTTCTGGGCCTCTCTGGCCCCACAGCCGTCTTGGTCTCTGTCCTTGGCGCTGCCACCACTCCAGTCTCTGCTGTCCTGCAGCTCTGAAGCCCTGCAGCCATGCAGCAGCCCAGAGCAGTGGGCAAAGCTCTTTATATAGAGTTAATAACAACGTATTGCCCAAGTCGACCAGGGCCAGGTGAGAATCCTGGCCATAGTAACTAACCTTCACTTGCTCCACAAGGGGGAGAGCTTGATAAGTCTGGAGAATCCTGATGGTCATATGTGGAGAGGTGGGAGAGAGCCTAGAAGAGAAACTGATAGTTGAGGGCCCTGAAGGCCAACCCAGATGATTTGTAATTCCTTCTTCTCCTTTGACATCTGCTTCCTCGTCCCTAAAATTTTGGAGTGATCACCCCCAAAACCAAGAATGTCATGTGTCACCAAATTTAACTCTTAAGTTCTGTTGATACTTTATAGCCAGGAAAAATCGGAGGGATTAGTGGTGAGGGATTTAAATTCGGAATCAGCATGATGATTACATTCTGACCAGGAGAAAGCTCTTAATCTATTTTAGCTTCCATTTTTTTTTCATCTGTAAAATGAGGTTAATTACCATGTAAAGTCTGTAAGGATGAGAGTTAAGTTTAGCATATACTTATCCATTCGCATTCATCTTCTACTCCAGGGAATCTCGAAAGGTCGTCACTAGACCAGCTGGACCAGCAGCACCTGGGAATCAATAAGACATAAATTCTCAGGCCCACCCAGGAGCTATTAAACCCAAAACTCTGGGAGCAGGGGGTGCGGTAATCTGTTTTAATAAGCCTTCCAGGTGGTTTCAATGCACTCAAGTGGGAGAACCCCTGGTTTAAGCGAAGAGTTTTCAAATTATGGTAAACAGAGAACACCTAGGATGCATCTTATAAAAGCAGATTTTTGCCTTACACCAGAGATTCTAATTCATTAACTCTGGTAACCTGCATTTGAATAAGCTTAGAAGGTGATTCTATTCTAGTTCGGGGTGCTTGAACTTCATTCTGAGAAAAATAATACAGATGTCACAAAGTGACAGCAGGTAAGGGGCCCCCTTCCAGCAGATGAGTTTGGTTTGTCCTTTACAGTGTTTTACTAAAAGCCGTCTTAGTCGTTAATGTGAAGATTGCAGATAAAATTTATGATTTTCTGGCTTCTTTTGAATATTCAGATCAGGCAACATCAGGCTGTATTGTGGTGCGGCCACCTCTGGTCAGAGTTGAAGCACCTGCCCCCTCTAAAGGGACAGCTTTTTTCTCTCATTTTTAGCTCCTACCTGGCCAGCTCCTTCCTTGCGTGTTCATCTGCTGAGACCTGGCTCTCCCGACTCCTGTAGTTTACACATTTGCCACTAAAGGGCAAAATCAACAGGTGGCGGCTGAGTGTCCTTGTGTCCTGGGAAAGTTGGAGAATATGATTTCCTGCTAGGGTGGCAAACATAATTAATGCCCACAATCAACTCATTTTGAACAGTTTATCATTTGGTGATACTTGGTGAAATTGGTTTTTCCACAGATACAGATGGGATTAAAGACTTGAGAGATTTTCCAGGAGGAAACTGTTCTGTGTGTTTCTCTAGCACCTGCAGTTCCTGATGTTTGTTGAATGAATGTTGAATAAAGAACTAAGCACAATGCCTGGCATATAATAAAGGTTTATTAAATGTTTGATCCCTTCCTTTTCTTCCTCTTCAGCAGTAATCTTGAACCTTTAACCTTTTATATGTCTCTTAGAATTCCTACTTTAAAAAGGTAAAATTCTATATAGGTGTGAAAAATAAATTTTTAAAGACATAAATTTATTGCTTATCAGATTAGGAAAGATTAAAAGGATTGTAAAAACCCAGTTGTTGATATAATACAAAGATGTATTATAGCAGGCTCTGTTATGCATTGTTGGAGAGTATGTCAACTGAGTTTAACATTGCTGGAGGGCAGTTTGGCAATGTGTATCAAAATTTGAAACATACATATAGTTAGGAATTAATCCCAAGGAGAAAATCAAACATGGGTATTATACTAGGATAAACTAGAGTATCAGCAACCCTCATGTCTGTGAATTAACTAAGATTTATTCCTTTATCTACCACTTGGTCACAGCAAGTCAGCAGAGGGCGTTGTTCCTTATAGTTACTAGGAACCCAGACACTGGAGACTGTCTTGACCCATGATCAATAGGACAGGGAAAGGGAACATTGAGAATGAAGGCCTGGTTTTTAAAGTTTCTACCCAGAATATCACAAGTCACTTTGCTAAGGAAATTGGCCAAAGCAAGTAAGAAGGCCATGCCTAATTTAAAGGGTAGAAAAGTATAGTCCTGCCATGTGCCTTGGAGGAGAACTTAAGTATTTGTTAACTGCTTTAATGACCACTCTAGTTATTAAGATGGATGTACAAAATTATCAAAATTACTACCTTATGTAGGTCACAGAAACCCAACTTCAGTTGCTTAATGAAAAGCAATTTTTTTTCATGCAGTAGAGAGTCTAGAATTAAGCAATCTAGGGCTAGAACAACTGTTCTAGAAAGTCTTCAAGAACCTTGGTCCCTTCTAGCTTCTCCTCTTGTCATTACAGTTTATGGCTTTCATCCTAATGGTCACAATATGACTATTCCACCTCCAGCCATCACGTCTGAATTTTAGGTAGAGGGTAGCAGGAAGGACAACCATAGCTTTCCTGGAAATTATATCCATCAGTCTTCCACCTAAATCTCATTAGCCAGAACTGGGTCACTGCCACTCCCACTTCAGGAGAGTTTAGAAAGGTGATGAGTTTTTTTAACTGAAGATTTTTCTGTCCTGAACAAAATCAGCTATATATTATACTGACAATTTAGAGATAACTAAATATTAATCTTCAAAAATATTTTCTTGAGGTGTAGCATATATGCAATAGAGCTGATCATTAAACTTTACAGCTTAATGAATTTTCACACATATATATACCTGTGAAAGCATCACCCAAATCATTTCCAGCACCTCAGAAGCCTCCCTTGTGCCCTTTCCCAGACAAAATCCCCCACAAAGGTAATCACTTTTTGGATTATGTAACCACAGATTATTTCTGCCTGTTCTTGAATTTATGTAAATAGAATCATACAATATGTGCTCTTTGTGTCTGATTTCATTTGCTCAACTGAATATTTTTAATTTATATAAACTACAGTGTACAGAGAATAATGTACAATTAGTAAAAACAATAATGTAGAACCACACTGCTTGGCATGAAATAATGTCCATGATATATTGCTGAGTTTTTTAAAAGATGATAAGAATCTGTTTCATATATATGGACTCATTTATGAAAAATTTTAAAAATTGTATACATACATCTTACAAGCTTACAGAAAAAAATTTGAAGTAATATTCATCAAGATGTTATGATTTGTTATTGGTGTTAGGATTAACATAGTTTTAACTTTCTCTATATTTTTCTATTTGGTTTGAATATTTTTTAAACTTTTAATTTTGGAAAGATTTAAAATTTACAGAAAAGTTGCAAGAACAGTACAAAGAATCCTATGTAACCTTAATCCAGATTCACCAATTGTTAACATTTTGCCACATTTGCTTTAATATATATAACTATAAATAAATATGTTTTTGTTTTCCTGCCTGAATCATTTGGGAGTTAAATATCATTCATTATACTCACTCACCCTTATACACGTAAGTGGTTATTTTCTAAGATCAGAAATTAATTGCAGAATAATTATCAAAATCTGGAATTTAACACTGATAAAATATGTAATCCACAGTCCATAATCAGTTTTACCAATTGTCCCAATAACATCTATGGTGATTTTTTTCCCCTGGTGCTGACATTGTATTGAGTTCTCATGCCTCTTTAGCTACTTGAATCTTTTTATGATGAATAGGTAACATTTTCATTACAAAAAAAAAAAAGAACCTGAAATCACTTGCATTAAGCAAGAAAAACAAAGCGAGGTAAGACGCAATATAGAGTTTATCTTCAAAGCCTGGCCTGCCTGGAGCCTTGTGGATTAACCCTTTTGTTTGCGTCCCTTGATGTGTCCAGGGCAGCTGCGAAGTCCTGCGGCTGATAGATCTTGGGAACTCGCCTTTCTACCACAAGTGGGTCTGGCAGCATCTGGAGCTGATAGACGATGGATCTCTAAAGAACCACCTCAAAGGTAATCTGTCAGCTGGAGCACAGCAGGGGCACCTGGTCCCAGCCCATGGACTCTTAGAAGTGTGCAGCTATGAAGGCCTGGCACGATGTCTGGTTTGATCCCTCCTTCTGCCAGCTGTGGAAACCTGGTCCACGTGGCTCTGCCAGGTTAGGCTCCTGCCCACTTCTCTTTTTAGCCTTTCCCCCTGGCTTCAGGTTCTCTCAGGGACAGGGATGCAAAAATGAGAACTTGGAGCTAGACAGAGCCTGGTTTGATTCCCACTGATTAGCTGGTTGACTTTGTTGAATACTTGAAGCCTCTGGGCCTCATTTCTTCATATCTGTCACAGTAGTGTTGTGGTTAAGAGCATAGGCCCAGGAGCCAACTGCTTGTGTTTGAAGCCAGGGTCCATCTCTTACTAGCTGTGTGATAATGGGCAAGTGGCTGTGTCCCTGAGTATCAGTGCCCTCAGAATCTGTAAAATGTGAGTCAGGGTCCCTACCTCATAGGCTTGTTATGAAATTAAGTAATGAATATATAAAATTCTTAGAACACTACTTGGATGTGTTAGTAAATAGTAGATGTTTATTGTCATTACCCCACAGGTTATTAGGAAGACAGAATGAAATCAGTAAATGTCCTCTTCTCGTGTCAGTTCCTTGTCTCTTTTCCACTACCAATGCACTGGAGAAAAGCTGCATCCCTCAATTTTTTTACCCATTTTTTTTTTATGATGTGGCCAAATATGTGTAGCATTAAATTTACCATCTTAACTATTTTTAAGCATACTGTTCAGTATACTAAATTATTTAATAATATTAAATAGTATTTAGTATTAAATTATTAAATAATTTAAAACTACTTAATAACATAATGTGCAACCATCCTTACCATCCAATTCCATAACTTTTTCATCTTGTAAAACTGAAACTCTCTACCCATTAAACAATAACTCCCCATTTCTCCTTCCCCTTAGCTTCTGGCAACTAGGCATTCTACTGTCTGTCTGTATGATTTTGACTATTATAAGTTCCTCATTTAGCATAATGTCTTTAAGGTTCACCTATATTGTAGTATATGTCAGAATTTCTTTCCTTTTTAAGGCTAAATAATATTCCATTGTATGTATATGCTGCATTTTGTTTATCCATTCATCCATCGATGGACACTTCAATTACTTCCACATTTTCACTGTGGTGAATAATGCTGCTATGAACACGCATGTACAAATATCTCCTTGAGATCCTGATTTCTTTTGAATATATACCCAGAAGTGGAACTGGCTGGATCATATGACAATTCTGTTTTTAACTTTTTGAGAAAACACCATATTGTTTTCCACAGTGGTTGCACCATTTAAATTCCCACCGACAGTGCATAAGTTTCCAATTTCTTCATGTCCTCAGCAACACTTGTTATTTTCTTTTTTTTTTAATGATATCCATCCTAAGAGGTATGAGGTATTATACTATTGTAGTTTTCATTGGCATTTCTCTAATTATTAGTGATGTTGAGGAAGTTTTATGTGCTTATTGGCCATTTGTGTATCTTCTTTGGAAAAATGTGCACATCTTTTTCCCTTTAAGATCCAGTTATTTGGTGTTTTTTGTTATTGTTAAGTTTTAGGAGTTTTCTGTGTTCTCTGGATGTTAATCCCTTATCAGATACATGATTTGCCAATATTTTATCCCATTCTGTAGGTTGCCTTTTTACTCTGTTAATATTAATCTTTTGATGCACAGATTTAAAAAATTTTCATGAAGTCCAGTTTGTCTATCTTTTCTTTGTTGCCTGTGCCTTTGGTATATATCCAAGAAATCATTGCCAAATCCAGTGTTATGAAGCTTTGTGTTATGCTTTTTTTCTCAGAGATTTTATAGTTTTATGTCTTACATTGAGGTCTTTGATCCATTTTGAGTTAGTTTTGCATATAGTGTTAGGTAAGGGTCCAAATTCATTTTTTTGCATATGGATATCCCATTTTCCCAGCACCATTTGTTAAAAAGACTGTTCTTCCTTCATTGAATTGTCTTGGTACTCTTGTCAAAAATCATTTGACCATATATTCAAGGATTTATTTCTGGGTTCTTTATTCTAGTCCATTGTTCTGTGTGTCTGTCTTTATGCCAGTGCTACACTGCTTTGATTACTCTATCTCTGTAGTAAGTTTTGGAATCAGGAAGTGTGAGTCCTCCAGTTTCTTTTTTTTCTTTTTTGAGATTACTTTGGCAACTGGGATCTCTTGAGATTTCATTTAAATTTTAGGATGGATTTTTCTATTTCTGCACAAAAGTCATTGGGATTTTGATAGGAATACACTGAAAATCTATAGCTTGCTTTGGGGAATATTGGCATCTCACATAACAATATTAAGTCTTCCAATCTATGAACATGGTATGTGTTTCTATGTATTATGTCTTGATCTTGAAATAAGCCAGTCACAAATACATGATTCCATTTATATGAACTTTTTCTTTGTGTAGCTTTTTGCTCTCTGGTTCTCTGCCCTGTGAACTCTGCCTTGTCCTCACTGGACTCTCAATCAGTCCAATAAATTTAAAGAGATTGATGGGCTCCACCTCAGTTCCCCATTGCTGCACTGTGGCCCAGAAAATCTCTAGGCAGTAAACTGGGGCAATAGCAGGGCTCAACCCATGTTTGCTATTTCTTGGATGCTGTTGTTCATGGCCTGATACCCAGTGTTTTGAAAGCCATTTTAAAATATATTTAGCCCAGTATTTCAGTCATTTCAAGTGAAAGAGTAAATCTAGTCCGTTAGTCCATTTGGCTGGAAGAAGTCTAGATCTATGTTTCTTTTTATTTATTTATTTATTTTGGTATTTTTAATGTACAATCACTTGAACATTATGGTTACTAGACCCCCTATTATCAAGTGCCCCCACATACCCCAGTACAGTCACTGCCCATCAGTAAGATGCTATAGAATCATTACTGCCTTTCCTGTGTCCCCGCCACTGCATTACATGTGCTAATCATAATGCTCCTTTTCCCCCCTTATCCCTCCCTTCCCATCCATCCTCCCAGTCCTTTTCCCTTTGGTAACTGTTAGTCCATTCTTGGGTTCTGTGAGTCTGCTACTATTTTTGTTCCTTCAGTTTTTCCTTTGTTCTTATACTCCACAGATGAGTGAAATCATTTAATACTTGTCTTTCTCCATCTGGCTTATTTCACTGAGCATAATACCCTCTAGCTCCATCCATGTTGTTGCAAATGGTAGGATTTGTTTTCTTCTTATGGCTGAATAATATTCCATTGTGTATATGTACCACATCTTCTTTATCCATTCATCTACTGATGGACACTTAGGTTGCTTCCATTTCTTGGCTATGGTAAATAGTGCTACAGTAAACATAGGGGTGCATATGTCTTTTTGAATCTGAGAAATTATATTCTTTGGGTAAATTCCTAGGAGTGGGATTCCTGGGTCAAATGGTATTTCTATTTTGAGTTTTTTGAGGAACCTCCATACTGCTTTCCACAATGGTTGAACTAGTTTACATTCCCACCAGCAGTGTAGGAGGGTTCCCCTTTCTCCACATCCTCGCCACCATTTGTTGTTGTCTTTTGGATGGTGGCCATCCTAACTGGTGTGAGATGATATCTCATTGTGGTTTTAATTTGCATTTCTTTGATAATTAGTGATGTGGAGCATCTTTTCATGTGCCTGTTGGCCATCTGAATTTCTTCTTTGGAGAAGTGTCTATTCAGCTCCTCTGCCCATTTTTTAATTGGCTTATTTGCTTTTCATACATTTTGGATGTCAACCCCTTATCAGATATGTCATTTATGAATATATTCTCCCATACTGTAGGATGTCTTTTTGTCTACTGTTGGTGTCCTTTGCTGTACAGAAGCTTTTTAGTTTGATATAGTCCCACTTGTTCATTTTTGCTTTTGTTTCCCTTGCCTAGGGGAGATATGTTCATGAAGAAGTTGCTCATGTTTATGTCCAAGAGATTTTTGCCTATATATTTTTCAAAGAGTTTTATGGTTTCATGACTTACATTCAGGTCTTTGATCCATTTTGAGTTTACTTTTGTGTATGGGGTTAGACAATAATCCTGTTTCATTCTCTTACATGTAGCTGTCCAGTTTTGCCAACACCAGCTATTGAAGAGGCTGTCATTTCCCCATTGTATATCCATGGCTCCTTTATCATTTATTAATTGACCATATATGCTTGGGTTTATATCTGGGCTCTCTATTCTGTTCCACTGGTCTATGGGTCTGTTCTTGTGCCAGTTCCAAATTGTCTTGATTACTGTGGCTTTGTAATAGAGCTTGAAGTAAGGGAGCATAATTCCCCCTGCTTTATTCTTCCTTCTCAGGATAGCTTTGGCTATTCAGGGTATTTTGTCATTCCATATGAATTTTAGAACTATTTTCTCTAGTTCATTGAAAATGCTGTAGGTATATTGATAGGGATTGCATTGAATCTGTAGACTGCTTTAGGCAGGATGACCATTTTGACAATATTAATTCTTCCTAGCCAAGAGCATGGGATGAATTTCCATTTATTAGTGTCCTCTTTAATTTCTCTTAAAAGTGTCTTGTAGTTTTCAGGGTATAGGTTTTTCACTTCCTTGGTTAGGTTTTATTTCTAGGTATTTTATTATTTTTGATGCATTTGTGAATAGAATTATTTTCCTGATTTCTCTTTCTGCAAGTTCATCATTAGTGTATAGGAAAGCAACAGATTTCTGTGTATTAATTTTGTATCCCGCAACTTTGCTGAATTCAGATATTAGTTCTAGTAGTTTTAGAGTGGATTCTTTAGGGTTTTTTTATGTACACTATCATGTCATCTGCAAACAGGGACAGTTTGACTTCCTCCTTACCAATCTGGATGCCTTTTATTTCTTTGTGTTGTCTGATTCCGTGGCTAGGACCTCCAGGACTATGTTGAATAAAAGTGGGGACAGTGGGCATCCTTGTCTTGTTCCCGATCTTAAAGGAAAAGCTTTCAGCTTCTCGCTGTTAACTATACTGTTGACTGTGGGTTTGTTATATATGGCCTTTATTATGTTGAGGTACTTGCCCTCTATACCCATTTTGTTGAGAATTTTTATCATGAATGGGTGTTGAATTTTGTCCAATGCTTTTTCAGCATCTATGGAGATGAACATGTGGTTTTTGTCCTTTTTGTTGATGTAGTAGATGATGTTGATGGATTTTTGAATGTTGTACCATCCTTGCATCCCTGGAATAAATCCCACCGGATCATGATGGATGATCTTTTTGGTGTATTTTTGAATTCGGTTTGCTAATATTTTGTTGAGTATTTTTGCATCTATGTTTATCAGGGATATTGGTCTGTAATTTTTTTTTGTGATGTCTTTGCCTTGTTTTGGTATTAGAGTGATGTTGGTCTTGTAGAATGAGTTTGGGAGTATTCCTTCCTCCTCTACTTTTTGGATACCTTTAAGGAGGATGGGTATTAGGTCTTAACTAAATGTTTGATAAAATTCAGCAGTGAAACCATCTGTTCCAGGTATTTTGTTCTTAGATCGTTTTTTGATTTCCAATTCAATTTCTTTGCAGGTAATTGGTCTATTCAGATTTTCTGTTTCTTCCTAGGTCAGCCTTGGAAGGTTGTATTTTTCTAGAAAGTTGTCCATTTCTTCTAGGTTATCTAATTTGTTACCATATAATTTTTCATAGTATTTTCTCATAATTCTTTGTATTTCTGTGGTGTCTGTAGTGATTTTTCCTTTCTCATTTATGATTCTGTTTATGTGATTAGACTCTCCTTTTTTCTTGATAAGTTTGGCTAGGGGTTTATCTATTTTGTTTATATTCTTGAAGAACCAGCTCCTGCTTTCATTTACTCCCTCTATTGTTTTATTCTTCTCAATTGTATTTATTTATGCTTTAACCTTTATTATGTCCCTCCTTCTACTGCCTTTGGCCTCATTTGTTCTTCCTTTTCTAGTTTCATTAATTGTGAGTTTAGACTGTTCATTTGGGATTGTTCTTCTTTCCTGAGGTAGGCTTGTATTGCAATATATTTCCCTCTTAGCATGGCCTTTGCTGCGTCCCACAGATTTTGCGGTGTTGAATTATTGTTGTCATTTGTCTCCATATATTGCTTGATCTCTGTTTTTATTTGGCCATTGATCCATTGATTATTTAGGAGCATGTTATTAAGCCTCCATGTGTTTGTGGGCTTTTTCATTTTCTTTGTGTAATTTATTTCTCGTTTCATACCTTTGTGTTCTGAGAAGCTGGTTGGTACAATTTCAGTCTTTTTGAATTTACTGAGGTTCTTTTTGTGGCCTATTTATTATATGATCTATTCTTGAAAATGTTCCATGTGCTCTTGAGAAGAATGTGTATCCTGTTACTTTTGGATGGAGTGTTCTGTAGATGTCCGTTAGGTCCATCTGTTCTAATATGTTATTCAGTGCCTCTGTCTGTTTACTTATCTTCTGTCTGGTTGATCTGTCCTTTGGAGTGAGTGGTATGTTGAAGTCTCCTAAAATGAATGCATTGCATTCTATTTCTCCCTTTAATTCTGTTAGTATTTGTTTCACATATGTAGGTGATCCTGTGTTGGGTGCATAGATATTTATAATAGTTATATCCTCTTGTTGGACTGACCCTTTTATCATTATGGAATGTCCTTCTTTGTCTCTTGTGACTTTCTTTGTTTTGAAGTCTATTTTGTCTGATATAAGTACTACAACTCCTGCTTTTTTCTCACTATTAGTTGCATGAAATATCTTTTTCCATCCCTTTACTTTCAGTCTGTGTATGTCTTTGTGTTTGAAGTCAGTCTCTTGTAGGCAGCATATAGATGGGTCTTGTTTTTTTATCCATTCAGTAACTCTATGTCTTTTTATCGGAGCATTCAGACTATTTACATTTATGGTGATTATCGATAGGTATGTACTTATTGCCATTGCAGGCTTTGGATTTGTGGTTACCAAAGGTTCAAGGGTAATTCCCTTACTATCTGTCTAATTTAACTCACTCTGTATGCTATTAGACCACAACCTAAAGCTTCTTTTTTTTTTCCTCCTCCATTCTTTGTATGTTATGAATCATATTCTGTACTCTTTGTCCCTTGGGTAACATCTATTTAGCCTTAGGAATACTTCCATCTCTAGGAGTCCCTGCACAATACACTGTAGAGGTGGTTTGTGGGAGGTAAATTCACTTAGCTTTTGCTTATCTGAAAATTGTTTACTCCCTCCTTCAAATTTAAATGATAACCTTGCCGGGTAGAGTATTCTTGGTTCAAGGCCCTCTGCTTCATTGCATTAAATATATCCTGCCACTCCCTTCTGGCCTGTAAGTTTTCTGTTGAGAAGTCTGATGATAGCCTGATGGGTTTTCCTTTGTATGTGATCTTTTTTCTCTCTCTAGCTGCTTTTAAAAGTCTGTCTTTATTCTTGGTCTTTGCCATTTTAATTATTATATGTCTTGATGTTGTCTTCCTTGGGTGCCTTGTGTTGGGAGATCTGTGCACCTCCATGGCTTGAGAGACTATCTCCTTCCCCAGATTGGGGAAGTTTTCAGCAAGTACCTCCTCAATAGCACTTTCTATCCCTTTTTCGGTCTCTTCTTCTTCTGGTACCCCGATTATGCAAATATTGTTCCGTTTGGATTGGTCACACAGTTCTCTCAATATTCTTTCATTCTTAGAGATTCGTTTTTTTCTCTGTGCCTCAGCTTCTTTATGGTCCTCTTCTCTAATTTCTATTCCATTTACCATCTCTTCAACTACATCTAAGCTGCTTTTAAATCCCTCCATTGTATGTTTCATTTCAGATATGGAATTTCTTAATGATTGAATCTCCGACTTAAATTCCTTCCTGAGTTCTTGAATATTTTTCTTTACCTCCATAAGCATGTTTATAATTTTTAGTTTGAACTCTCTTTCAGGAAGATTGGTGAGTTCAGTTTCATTTGGCCCTTTTCTGGGGTTTGTGAGATTTTAGTCTGAACCATGTTCTTTTGATGTTTCATATTTCTGTGTGGTGCCCACTAGTGCGCAGAAACTCCTGTCTCTGGCTGCTCAGCCCCTAGAGTGAGGTTGGGGGTCGTAGGGGAGCGAAGCTGGTGCCTTGGTGGGGAGGAAAGATCTGTTTCCTGATTCCCGTCTGCTGTGCCTGTCTCCAGTGTCAGAGCCAGTGGGCCAAGCACACACATGTAAGCCTCTGTGCTTTGGGTCTCTAGCTGTTGTAGGCGGGGCCTCCCTCTGGCTGGACTGATGCCAGCGCAGTGACTGCCGGTTTGCAAGCAGGTGCTGGCAGGCCAGTAGGAAGGCTTGGCAGGCTGTGTGTCACAGTGGGGGGCCTCGGAGCTGAGTAGGCAGCCAGGGAAATGGAGCACCTGAAGCTCCTCAAAGTTCCCAACCAGCTGGGCAGATTGCACCCAGACAACCTTGTCTAGCTCTCCCTTCTCCTGTGCAGCAAGCTCCGTGCAAACCCTGCTCCTTCAGCAGCCCGCTCACTGCTAGGAAGCCTGTCAGACCGCCCGCGCTTCCTCTGACACAGAGCGCCCAGGTGAGGATCCCGTCCTCCACAAATGGCTGGAATGTTAGTCTCCCAGGCCCTCTGCCCGTCCAAGCTCCCCAACATCCAGAGCACCAGACAATATAGGCTTCTGCTCACAAAACAGATCTCCAGCGCTAGGCGCTCAGCAGTCCCAGGCTTCCACCCACTCCCCACTCCATTTCTCTTCCTCCCACAGGTGAGCTGGGGTGGGGGAAGGGTTTGGATTCTGCCGATCAAGGCTTTCATATGTTACCCTGTGTCATGAGGTCTGCTCTGTTCATGAGGTCTGTATGTAGTCTGGTGCAGCCTTCTTTCTTGTTGCTGTTTTAAGGTTAGTTGTATTAATTAACTATATTTTTGTACTATTTGTGGTTTTGGGTGGAATTCTGTCCGTCACCTCTCACACTGCCATCTTGTGTTTCTAGATATATGTTTCTTAATAGCTGAGTTTTATTCTACCATATGGATATACCATAATTAATTAAAGCAATGACCTTTTACAGGGTATTTGGGTTATTTCCAGTTTTTCACTGTTACCCTACTGTGGTGAATTTTATGGTGTATTTATCTTTGCATACTTGTTGAAGGAAATATAATGGATAAATTCTTAGAATTACTGGGTCAAATAATTGATCCATTGTGACTGACTATGCACATTAAAATATTGATAGAAATTGCCAAAAAAACCTTCCAAAAAGGTTTATTCAGGGCTCTGTATATGTGCTTTTTTAATCCAGGCCTACTTACACAGTTTGGATTTATTTCTATTAATGTTACTTTTTTTCATTTTATTAGATTTTTTTTATTAAAGTATCATTGATATACAATCTTTTGAAGGTTTCACATGAACAACATTGTGATTTCAACATTCACCCATATTATCAAGTCCTCACTTCAACCATTGTAGTCACTGTCTATCAGGGTAGTAAGATGCTATAGAGTCATTACTTGTCTTCTCTGTGCTGTCCTGCCTTCCGTGTGACCTACCTCTATTGTGACTGTGAATTATAGTGCCCCTTAATCCCCTTCTCCCTCCCCACCCATCCTTCCCAACCCCTTCCCTTTGGCAACCACTACTCCCTTCTCGGAGTCTGTGATTCTGCTGCTATTTTGTTCCTTCAACATTACTTTTAATACTTGATTCTAACACCAGATATCTATATTTTAAATCAATGCTTTTGAGGTTTAATTTTCATCCAGTAAAATTCACATATTTAGTGTGTAGGTCAATGAATTTTGACAAACATACTGTAACCACCATAGTCAAGTTATAGAACATTTCCATCACCCCAAAAAGTTTCCTGTGCTCCTTCCCAATCAGTCTCTACCCTTCACCCCTGGCCCTCAGCAACCATCTATCACTTAAGTTATATTTGTCTTTCCTAGGATTTCATATAAATGGAATTATACAGTATGAATTCTTTTGTGTCTGGCTTCTTTCATTCAGCATAGTGCTCCCAAGTAGTTGGTTTACTCTTTTTTATTTCTGAGTAGTATTCTCTTGGTGATCTTGTTAGTAACTCTCATAGAGGGCCCATTACATGCCTGGTACTATGCTAAGTATAGCACATACTTTATCTGTAATTCTAACAATAGACCTACTAGGGCTCCAAGAGCTTATGTGACTCATCCATGGTTCTATGGCTGGTCATCCATTTATCTTTTTATTGCTGCCCCTGTTCCAGTCCTGGTTTGAAAGCCCAGATAAATGTGATCTGTTAATGGAAATACATGAGCTTTGAATCATATAGACCTGAGTTCACATCCAAGCTTCATGCCTTTCATGGGTGACTTAAACTCTGCTGTTCATTTATCTTTTATATCTGTATATCTTAAATGAGGCCAATGATACTTGTCTGGGTGTAATGAATGTAAAGGCTCTAGCTCAGGCCTGGCACAAAGGGACAATACATGGAAACCACAGTGTTTTTCTTTTCTGTTCTTCTTAATTCTCTCATGCACCAGACTAGCCAGGTGAGTGACTATGGTATATATATCTCCAACTACCACCACCACAACCCTCATATATGCAAAGACCCACTAGTGTGTTTTTCTGTGCTTTTTCTAACAGAACCTTCTCTTGTGGAGAGATTTAAGGAATTTCAGATCAATTCATATCCTGTACAAGACTTTAGCTCTCTGAAACTTCTGCATCTTCAGAAAGCCTGGGAGCAAAAGGGGACCAGCTTCAGTAGGAAGATTAAAACCTCAGAAAATTGTCTTCCAAAGACCTTGGGCTCAAAGGTCAAGTAAGTTTAGCTCTTGGCAAATGGATGGGTCCATTCTGATTGAAAAGGGGGTATGACTTACAGGGCAGAATATCAGGGATTCTGGGGAGGGGCTGGAGGTAGAGGTTGGGGTATGTGTGGAAGGCAGCCTAGAGAGGTCCTAGGTTTGATATCCAGGAGCTGCATTCCCTACCTCTAACTCACAAGGCCACTTTAGGTGGTCAGCTACTTTCTTTCTCATGGAACCCATTTGAGGAAGAAGGGGAAGGACGTATCTTTTGGCTCTGATACTCTGTCCATGTGTCACTGGGCCTTTGTGCCTTGGAGTCTCTTCAGAGAATTCTACCCATCTAAGACAAGCAGTAAATAAGAGTCTGGGCTTTAGAATCAGTTCAGGCCAAGGCCAAATCCTGGCTTGGCTATTTATTTTAGCTTTGTGTCCCTGGGCAGGGGTCTTGACTGTTCCAAGCTTTAGTTTCCTCGTCTGTGGATAATAGTATCTTAAGTCTCAGGGTTATTGCAAGCCAGCAGTCATGATAATTATAGCTAAAATTTATTGAATACTCTGTGCCTTGTACTGGATTATCTAATTTTAATCTTCCCAATAACCCCGTGAGGTAAGTACTATTATTATCACTACCATTTTTCAGGCAAGAAAACCAAAGTACAGAGAGAGATTAAGTTATTTGTTCGAGGTCACACAGGTAGAAAGTGGCAGAGCCAGGATTCAAACCTGAGCAGTTTGTCAGCACCATCTTGTTACTTTGTACAATTGTCGTGATGGGAACAAGGTGGATGCACAATGAGGGCTGTGCTTTTGCCTCAGCCCAGAGAGGCTGAGAAGCAGAAAAGGACACTCAGGGGGTACCTGCCTAGAGGCAGCTCAACACTAGGCCCAGAGGAACATAACACACAACTCCCCATCAAATATGAAACAAAAATATTATAATGATATTAATAATGACATTAGTGTCACAATCTTCATGTTGCCCCAAGTACCACTTCATGCAAGTCCTTTACTTATTAACATTTGCAGCCTGCTTGCCTCAATAATGAACATCCCATGACTCTGAGTTGTTTTTTCCTCTGATGGGTATTCTTTCCAAGGGAACCAGTGCTTGAAATCCCAGTCTCAGATCTTCTGAAGGTAGAGATGGAACAGACCCAGTTTCTTTGCTGTAGATCAGTAAGGGAAAAGGGACAGGTTAGAACCAAAAGTGAAAAATAAAGGACATGCTGGGCATCTGCCACCCATGTATATGTCCTGGGGGGTGAGAATGGAAGCCTGCCTTGTTTATATGTTGGGTGAGCCTAGCTATATTCTCAACTCATAAATAATCTTTTCCCTGCCTCTAATCCAGACAGCATACATAGCCTGACTCTGACTTCTGCCTAGCCTGAAACCAAAGCAAGCACAGCAGGATTGTCTGTGTAAAATCACCTCCAACAAAGTACAAAGTCTACAGGCTGCCCAGTGATACCAGTCTTTGAAAACAAACAAACAAAAAAGCCATCTCTTCCCTGCTTGCCTGTCAAGAAGAGGGGCCTCAACCTCTGCTGTGTCCCCAGAGATACAGAAGCTTACTCTTTGTCAGAGCAGTCTGTTCCATTTTCAGACAAATCTGACTTAGAAATTCCTTCCTCATGTTAAGCATAAGTCAGCCAGCCTGGACTTCTTACCCATCAGGCTTGGCTCACTGCATGAGATTGTCAGCCCATTCTTTCACATAACAGACTTCAGGTGTTTAAAGGGGTCCTAGCTCCTTCTCTCTCAAGTCTGTGCCCTATTAAACTTCTCCAATTCTCAACACAGTGTCTCCCAGAGCTTGATGTTGATTTTTTCACCTTCTGGGGAGGTATGAATTCTCTAGGGAGGGGAGATCTCAATTTGCAGTAGAGTTGGGGCATTTATCCAGGGCTTTATGAACTGGCTGTGGTATAAATGAGTTCTGTTTAACAACTGTCACATTTCAGATCCAGGCGCCCTCATTTGATTGAATTTTCCATGATCAATACAAAGTGTGGTTATCTCCCCAAGGAGGCTGCAGTGGGGGCTTACGTCAGGATCCATACTGTAGAGCAAGGAGAAACTGTGGTAAGTGTGTAGAGAGCCTTGTTCACGATATAGCATATAACATCGTGGGCTAGGAGTGTTAAGTCATGAGAGTAGAGGTTGAAAACATCCTGCTCTATATTTGGTGATATTAAGGAATATTGTTGATTTTCTTGATATGATAGTGGAATTGCAGTTATATTTTTAAGATCCCTTATATTTAGAAGATACATATCAAAATATATTTGCAGATAAAATGATACAAGATCTGGTACCTGATTTAAAATAATCTAAGAACAAGGTAAGGATGTCCCTTTCACCTCTCCTTTCTAGTATTATAATGGAAGTCCTAGCTAGTGGGTTAAGACAAGAAGAGGAAATAAAGTGTATATAGATTAGGAAGGAAGACTTAAAACTGTCTTTGTTTGCAGATGACATGATTGTCTATATAGATGATCCCAAAGGATAAAACAAAACAAAACAAAACAAAAACACCCCAAAACTTCTGAAGCAAATAAATGATTAAAACAAAGTCACAGGATATAAGGAAATGAACAATTGGAATTTGAAATTAAAAACACAATACCATTTACAATAGCACCAAAAAATGAAATACATAGGTGTAAATCTAACAAACTATGTTCAGTATCCATATGCAGAAAACTATTAACTATAATGAAGGAATTCAAATAATTCCATTAAATAAATGGAGAAATATTCGGTGTTCATGGATTGGAAGACTCAATATTGTTAACATGTCATTCTTCCCAACTTAATGTGTAGATTCAGTGCAATCTCAGTCAAAACCCCAGCAATTTATTTTGTGGATATAGACAAACTGATGCTAAAATTTACATGGAAAAGTGAATATAAACTGTGGTAAATCCATACAGTGAAGTAGTATTAATCAATAACAAGAAATATACTATCAAGCCAGAAAAAAACATTGAGGGAACTTAAATGAATATTTTAAGTGAAATAAGCTGATATGAAGAGATTAAGTACTGTATTACTCCATTTATATGACATTCTGGAAAAGGCAAAGTTATAGAGATAGTAAAATAATTAATAGTTGCTAGAGTTTTGGAGTTCAGGGGAGGGACAAATAGGTAAAGCACAAGGGATTTTCAGCACAGTAAAATTGTTCTGTATGATACTGTAATGGTGGATACAAAACATTAAGCTTTCATCAAAACCCATGGAATTTTATAGCACAAAGAGTGAACCTTAATGTATGCAATTTGTTTTTAAAAAATAATTTAGGAAGTTGGAGGATCCCAGGAAGGAATGCAGACTGTGACAACAGAATTTATATTACAAATGTATGAAACAACCTCAGTGGAGGGGGGGTGGGAGAAAAAAGTGTCAACCTACCTAACTTTGGAGATGATTGAAGACTGTAAGACTAAAAGCAAAAGGAACTGCACCTGAGCATGGTACTCTAGTTGAGTTGTTTCCCATTGTGTATGGCTAGCAATTGTGATACTGCTATACATGGATACTGAAATGGATCAATTAAATAAATGAATGGCAGATGGTAGGAGCCAGGTTTCTTACCATTACAGTGGAAATTTACAGATAAGCAAAGGGAAGAGGCTAGAATGATCCTGTGGTAATGGATTAGAGTTGAAGACATGTTTAGCATAGTATAGATACAGATGGTTACATACAGAAATATTTGCAGATATATGCATAAAATATATCTTTGCTCTGTTATCTGACAGGGCCTAAAAGAAATGGTACTCCAATAGCACTGAGCACACCTATGGCCCAGATACTGGTTTCTAATACTATTCTTCAATTAAAAACAGCAAGGGTGTCTTGGAAAATGATTGATTCTAGAACGAGGGCAGGAAATACACAAGATGAGCCTGGAGCATTTTGCAGTGCCAGGAAGTAAGGACGTGTTGGAGGGGAGAAAACCTCCATTGATGGGAGCCGACATTAAAAAGACACAGGGGCCACCTGAAAGAGCTCCCAATGACCAAAGCTGGAACAATTTGAACAATCTGAGCAAAAAGAAATATAGTATTGGATTATAACCCAACATATACAATAAACATCAATGAGTACATACTGATATAATGAATAAACGATGAATAAATTAATAAATAGGGGAAAGGAGACAAATATCCCATGCAGAAGAATTCCTAATAATCTGTGTGGATACTCTGTCCTACATAAGAGGATGCATAACTCCCTATTCTTTAGGTGTGGGCTACATAGTAACTTCCAAAAGTACACTATGGAATGCGGCACAAAAAAGAGTAACGTGACAGTGCAGAAACCTGAGAAGCACTACCTCAGCCAGGTGATCATGGCCATCATCAACAGTAATAAATCATGTTGGTAGTGTGTCCCCTTAATATGAGGTGATGAAAATGGATGTGTTTAATTTGAGATGATGAAAATGTCACTTTACCTCTGTGACCCTCTTCCCAATAACCCAGTCTAATCATGAGAAAAAAATCTGACAAATTCTAATAGCGAGGCATCCTACAAAATACCTGAACTATACTCAAAACTGCTAAGGTCATCATAAACAAGGTGCCTTGAGAAAAATGCCACAGCCAAGAGGAGCCTAAGAAGACCTGAGAATTAAATGTAATGTGTGTCCTGGATAGGACTGTGGGACAGGAAAAGAGCATTAGGTAAAAATAGGAAATCTAAGTAATTCATTGGCTTCAGTTAGTAATAATGTATTGATATTGGTTCATTAATTTTAACAAAGGTATCATACTAATAATATGTTAATACCAGGGGAAACTGGGTGCAGGGTATATGGGAACTCTGTGCTATCTTCTCAGTGGTTCTGTATGTCTAAAATTGTTCTAAAAAATAAAATGTATTTAAAAAAATTGTCCAATAGTGGAGGGAGATATATGGATGAAACAGTTTGGCTGTTGATTGTTGTGGCAGCTGGGAGGCAGGGAGAGTAGCCCGGAGAGGGTGTGAGGCTTTCTGGAGAGTGGCAGTGGGCCTCAGACTGCCTTGGGAAGCTGTCTTCTGAAGCCCTGTGAGTGGACGTACAGTCCAGAAGCTGCTCCCTCGCCATGTCCTTTCCACCCTTCCTCAGTTACAGTGTCTCCAGGGTCCTCTTCACGGCTCTTCCACCCCACGTTGTGGTGGGCTCTTAAGTTCCTGGCCTGCTGGAGGCAGGAGCCCAGAACTGTCTGGGAGCCCTTGATCAAGGATGATTTAATATTTTCAAGCTCTTAGGAAGCTCTTCCTTCTGTCCAGTAAAACTCTGCAACTTTTAACTAGCTCCTCCATCCCCTACTGCCTGCTCCCCCAACCAAAGACAAAACAGAAGAAATCAGCTTCCTTGCGACATGATGGCCTCTTAGATATTTAAAGAATGCCGTTTTGTTTTTCTTTTAATGTTTATGGAACCAGGCACTGTGCCAATGCCCTGTTAATCATTTTCTTGTTCAGGCAAAACATCCTCCATTCCTTCAGATGGTTTCATGTGATCTGGTATCCAGTTTCTCACTGTCTGCTTCACTGCAGTCCGTCAGGGCTTCACAGTGAGGTGCTCAGGACTGAAAATGGGGTACCTGAGGCCAGGCACCTGGCCATTGAAGGCCGCTTCGCTCATCACAAAGCAGGGGAGTTGGGATGCTTGGCACCCTAGGCAGAGTGGAGGCACTGGAGGGCAGAAAGTTGCTGCCCAGTTTGGTAGATGGGGACAGGAGCAGGAGGCTGCATAAGGTGGACCGAGAACAACAGGGCCTATATTGTAGAGGCCTACAGTGCTGAGGTAGGGACCTTGGACTTAATTCTCTAGGAAGTCCTGAAAGGCTTTTGTGGGGACTCAGAACAAGGACCTGACTGCCTGATTCGCTACACAGGGCCCAGTGCATAGAAGCCCCCCACAGATATTTGCTAGCATGACCCTTTTGATGAAAATGTCTGTGGATAGCTCCATGATGAGCCTTTGGTAAGACTCTTTGCTCCTGTATTCAAGGCCCTGGCTTCAGTAAGGAAATGAATGGTAACAGCTGTGACTACCAGAAGGCAGGAGGTCACATTCTTCTGTCCTTGGGAAGCAGGAATGTAAACCTGGCTCAGCCCTGGAAATAGCAGAGGTGAGAGACCTACATCAGGAGGTGTAGGGGAACCAGCTTCTTTAGGGAACAGGCAGGCTGAGGCCTCAGAGATGGTCAAGACTGGGCAGCCCAGAGATGGGCAGACGGGAGATGACAGACTGGCAGAGGGCCCTAATCCTCGTTTTGCTTCTGATTAGCTAGCTGTGTGGCCTTGGGCAAATCACTTTGCCTCTCTAATCTGTGTCTTCATTAGACAATGAGTAAATTCACCTGGGTGAGTTGCCAACTCTGAGCATCATTCAGCAGGTATTTCTTGAGCACCTACCATGCTATAAGCATGGCAAGGTACCAGTGTGAGTGAGTAAACTGACATCACTCCTGCCCTCATGGGGCTTATGATCAAGTCAGGGGACATGATAAACAGATAAATTAGCAAACACATAGGGAGTTGCAAATTGCTATTAGGAACAGAATAGAAAGCTGAGAAGGCTGCTCTGAGGAGATGATATTTAAGACTTGAATGATGAAAGAACAAGCTATGGATGACCTGGAGGGAAGAATGTTCCCGACAGAGGAACAGTAAGTTCAAAGCCTGAGGTTGGAAGAAGCTTGGCATGTTGAGGGACCTGGAAGGGAAGGCAGCATGACTGGAACAGAATAAATGAGGCAGGAGGCAGCATGAGACCAGGCTGGAGAACCAGGCAAAGGTGAGATACGCAGGCCTTGGGGCCACGGTGAAAAGTTTTATTTTATTTTGGTTGCTTTGGGAAGCTATTTGAAGGATGTAGGCAGAAAAGGAACCTGCCTCTGGCAGGTGCATGTGGGGAGGATCAGAGGTGGATAGGAGTGCCTGCTCACAGTGCTGCCTTCACTGATGCCCTGAACAGATCACTGGGTTCAAATCCTATCTCTGCCACTTTCTGTCCTTGGGCAAGTTACTTCTTTGTGCCTCAGTTTCCTTAGAGTGGTTAAAAGCATGGACTCTGAAGACAGACCCCCTGGGTTGAAATCCTAGTTTATTGCTTCCATGCTATGTGATGTTGGACAAGTTTCTTAACCTCTGCAGCATCCTCTGTAAAATAAGGGTAACAACAGGACTCCCCTCTTGGGTTTTTCGTGAGGGTTAAATGAGTTAATATCTACAAAAGAAACAAGAGGGCCTTGAATTTAGCAAGTGCTTAATAAACATGAGCTGGTGCTATCATCAGCATATCATTGTCACTGTTACTATAATTATATGGCACATGACCTTTGACAAGTAAATTTCCATTTCTGCACCTCATTTTCCACATCTGAGGATGATAATCCCTATTTCTTATAGTGGTTGTGAGGATTAAATTGATAATCTATATTGCTACCACGCTGTAGGAGCTGGCTAAAGGGCAGTCCTCCTGGTTTCTGTGCAAGGCCTGGCACTAGTTATGAGAACTTTCATGCTCACCACACTGAGCATGACTGATGTGAAGTGCTTCATGTCTCCCAGAATGTTCTCACACACATCATCTTCTTTGGACCTTCAAAACCTTCATAAGAAAAATAATATATCTCCATGCCAGTTTTACCAAGGAGAGACAAGGCCAGGGCTCAGAGGAGAGGGCACCAGGGAGTCTGCAGATGGTCACACTTTAAGGTCTACAACCCAAATGATAGTGGCAGGCCAAATCCTACTTCACATCTCCTTTCAAATTCAGAATCCTTCAGAGACATGTGGGGCAGGTATTCTTAGGTTTCACAATGGCCCAGGGAATTAAAACTTGCCCAAAGACACATAACAAGTGAACATTTGGATCTTCCTTCTGCAGCCGGGATTATTCCCCATCACAACTGGCCTCCATAGAGCGTATCTCTTGGTTTTTGGCCTCCTTTATCCTTTTTTTTTTGGTTTATAGCTGAATTTCTTTTTAAATTTCGGTATCATTGATATACAATCTTATGAAGGTTTCACATGAGCAACGTTGTGGTTTTAACATTCACCCATATTATCAAGTCCCCCCAGCCCCATTACAGTCAGTGTCCATCAGCATAGTAAGATGTTATAGAGACATTGCTTGTCTTCTCTGTGCTGTGCTGCCATCCCCGTGAGCTACCTATATTGTGTGTGCTAATAATAATTCCCCTTCTCCCTCCCTCCCCACTAGTGCCTTCTTGGAGTCTGTGAGTCTCCTGCTATTTTGTTCCTTCAGTTTTGCTTCGTTGTTATACTCCACAAATGAGGGAGATCATTTGGCACTTGTCTTTCTCTGCCTGGCTTATTTCACTGAGCATAATATCCTCTAGCTCCATCCATGTTGTTGCAAATGGTAGGATTTGTTTTCTTCTTATAGCTGAATAATACTATGTACCACATCTTCTTTATCCATTCATCTACTGATGGACAGGTACTAAGGTTGCTTCCATATCTGGGCTTGTAAATAGTGCTGCGATAAACATAGGGGTGCATATGTCTTTTTGAATCTGAGAACTTGTTTTCTTTGGGTAAATTCCTAGGAGTGGAATTCCTGGGTCGCATTGGCCTCCTTTATTCTTAAGTCCGAGATAGATGGGCATTGTACGCTCTGGGGCCACTGACCTTCCCTCCCTCCTCACCTGAGTCTTGATTGCTCACAGATGAAAGCTGAAGAGTGAGCACTGGATTGAGAGTTCAGCACCATGGGTCCCAGTCCCAGCTTTAAGGGAGTCCCCTTAAAAAGGATGTTAAGCTCTCCATAAAACAAGCAGGTATGCCTGTTAATCGCCATCTCCCTTCCAAATATAAGCAAGTAGGAATCCATGCCAGGGAGCCAGAGAAGCAACATGAGCTGCAGAGAGGAGGCCACTGGCCGCCAAAGATTGTGAAAGATGGAGAAAGAAATGAGCCTTAGCGGGGACATGCATTTATGAGCAAAGGCCTTCAGAAAAGGATGGGGGAGGGTGTGGTGGCTGCAAAAGGGAGGATCTAGAAGAGGAGGATTTGCTATTGGTTTTGCTGTAGTCCTAAGGAGAAAATGGGCTTATTTGGTACAAAGAAAGTTGAGACTGGACATTGAGGAAAACTTGCAAAATGCTGTCTCTTGGAGAGTGACTGTGAGTGTGATTCAGGAGGGCCTGCTGTGTGGAGGTGGAGCATGGACAAAGTGCCTTTACAGGCTCTTCTAATCTGAGGAGTTGGAGGACTTTGATGTAGCAAAAGGAGCCCCGGCCTTTTCCTCATCACTCGCTGAATGACCCCAGATGGATTCACCACCTCCTGTTTGGAGCCTCGTCTTTCCCATCTAGAAAATCTACTCGTAGAAGTGGATAGTCTCTGAGGTTGAACTTTCTGGGACTTCTTTTCTCTAGGGTCTTCACCAGATCCTCCTACCAGAGAATCAACAGGACACACGGCCCTTGATCCTCATGAGCCTGGGAGCTGAGGTGATCCGGATGAGGAAAGACAAATTTTGTGAACTGATAGACAGTGAGATAACAGAAAAGTTGTCAGAGTTCAACATCCAGTACCCCAGGTCAGTGCTGGGAATATGTCCCAACAGATTAGAACAAAATTTCACCTGTTATTTTAGTAAAAGAAAGAAAAAAAATGTTAATACCTAATGCTGACAATGGTGGAATGGAACTGGTATTTGCCGGTATACTCTCAGTTGGTCTCAGTCCTTTTGATGAGAATTTTAGTATTATGTTTCAAGGGCCATAAAACTGTTCCTGCTCTTTGAAGCAATGGTACACCTATGCATTTATATTTATGTAAGTAAATTATGAAGAAAACTACATGCATTAAGATATTCATAGTAGCCATATTCATAACAGAGAGAAACAACCACCCCCGCTCATGTATGACATGCTAAGGGAATAGTTTAGAAAATTGTGCTACATTCCCTTGATAGACCATAACTGTTTTATTTTTAAAAACATAAGTTTATGAAGGAACAAAATAGCAGCAGATTCACAGACACCGAGAAGGGACTAGTGGTTATCAAACGGGAGGGGCGGGGGAGGGCGGGTGGGGAGGGAGGGAGTAGGGGAGTGTGGGGTATCATGATTGGCGCACATGGTGTGTGGGGGGTCACGGGGAAGACAGTGTAGCTCAGGGAAGACAAATAGGGACTCTGTGGCCTCTTACTACACTGATGGACAGTGACTGCAATGGGGTATGTGGGGGTACTCGATAATAAGGGTGAATGTAATAACCACATTGTTTTTCTTGTGAAACCTTCATAAGACTGTGTATCAATGATACCTTAATAAAAAAAAAGGACAAAAACAAAAAACAAACAAAAAAACCCCGTAAGCTTAATGGCTCTATAGAAGGAGGATAAAATGGGTGATATAATGACATGTGAAAAGGACAGGGTACAAAATTGTATATTTACTCTGACTGTGCCTTTGGAAAAACACATATGTGAGAAAAATCTAGAAATAAGCAAAAATGATAATATCTGTGTTATTGTGAAATTTTTAATAGTCATTCTTTCTGCAAGGTGGGATGAAAGGGGATTTTCTGGTTATAGTTATTTATTCCTCTCAGGTTTAATTGTTTTTGCAATGTATGCATTGCTTTTATAATGAGGGACAAATGGATATACTTTTAAAAAGTTGTTGTCAGGACAGTGATATTCCAAATGACTTTTTTTCTTTATTCTCCGAATGTTTGTTAATGACAATATATTACTTTTATAACTAAAAAAAAATCTACCTTGAAAGGTTCAGTAAAAAGATTTCTTTTTACTTATCCTTAGTTTCCAAATTTTCTAGAGTGAATACTTTTATAATGGAAAAAAACCCTTTATTTTTACTTTTTTTATATAATTTATTTTGGTATCATTAATCTACAATTACATGTGCAATATTATGTTTATTAAACTGCCCCTTCATCAGGTCTCCCCCACCCACCCCATTACAGTAACTGTCCATCAGCGTAGTGAGATGCTATACAATCACTACTTGTCTTCTCTAAGTACAGCCCTCCCCGGGCCACCCCAACATTACGTCTGCTAATCGTAACGCCCCTTTTTCCCTCTTATCCCTCCCTTCCCGCCCATCTTTCCCAGTCCCTTTCCCTTTGGTAACTATTAGTCCATTCTTGGGTTCTGTGAGTCTGCTGCTGTTTTGTTCCTTCAGTTTTTTTTTCTCTGTTCTTATACTCCACATATGACTGAAATCATTTGATACTTGTCTTTTTAGGCTTAGCTTATTTCACTGAGCATAATACCCTCTAGCTCCATCCATGTTGTTGCAAATGGTAGGATTTGTTTTCTTCTTATGGCTGAATAATATTCCACTGTGTATATGTACCACCTCTTCTTTATCCCTTCATCTACTGATGGACACTTAGGTTGCTTCCATTTCTTGGCTATTGTAAATAGTGCTGCGATAAACATAGGGGTGCATCTGTCTTTTTCAAACTGGGCTGCTGCATTCTTAGGGTAAATTCCTAGGAGTGGAATTCCTGGGTCAAATGGTATTTCTATTTTGAGTTTTTTGAGGAACCTCCATACTGCTTCCCACAATGGTTGAACTAATTTGCAGTCCCACCAGCAGTGTAGGAGGGTTCCCTTTCTCCACATCCTCGCCAACTTTGTTGTTGTTTGTGTTTTGGATGTTAGCCATCCTCACTGGTGTGAGGTGATATCTCAATTGTGGTATTAATCTGCATTTCTCTGATGATTAACGATGTGGAGCATCTTTTCATGTGCCTGTTGGCCATCTGAATTTCTTCTTTAGAGAAGTGTCTATTCATGTCCTCTGCCCATTTCTTAATTGGATTATTTGCTTTTTGTTTGTTGAGGTGCATGAGTTCTTTATTTTTTTATTTTTATTTTATTTTTTTAATATAATTTATTTTATTATCATTAATTTACAATTACATGTGCAATATTACGATTATTAAACTACCGCTTCATCAGGTCCGCCCCACCAACCCCATTACAGTCACCGTCCATCAGCGTAGTGAGATGCTATAGAATCACTACTTGTCTTCTCTGAGTTGTACTGCCCTCCCCGTGCCCCCCCAACATTACATCTGCTAATCGTAATGCCCCTTTTCCCCTCTTATCCCTCCCTTCCCGCCCATTTTCCCCAGTCCCTTTCTCTTCGGTAACTATTAGTCCGTTCTTGGGTTCTGTGAGTCAGTCTGCTGCTGTTTTGTTCCTTCAGTTTTTTTCTTTGTTCTTATACTCCACATATGAGTGAAATCATTTGATACTTGTCTTTTTCGGCTTGGCTTATTTCACTGAGCATAATACCCTCTAGCTCCATCCATGTTGTTGCAAATGGTAGGATTTGTTTTTCTTCTTATGGCTGAATAATATTCCATTGTGTATATGTACCACATCTTCTTTATCCATTCATCTACTGATGGACACTTAGGTTGCTTCCATTTCTTGGCTATTGTAAATAGTGCTGCAATAAACATAGGGGTGCATCTGTCCTTTTCAAATTGGGCTGCTGCATTCTTAGGGTAAATTCCTAGGAGTGGAATTCCTGGGTCAAATGGTATTTCTATTTTGAGTTTTTTGAGGAACCTCCATACTGCTTTCCACAATGGTTGAACTAATTTGCAGTCCCACCAGCAGTGTAGGAGGGTTCCCTTTTCTCCACATCCTCGCCAACATTTGTTGTTGTTTGTGTTTTGGATGTTGGCCATCCTCACTGGTGTGAGGTGATATCTCATTGTGGTTTTAATCTGCATTTCTCTGATTAGCGATGTGGAGCATGTTTTCATGTGCCTGTTGGCCATCTGAATTTCTTCTTTGGAGAAGTGTCTATTCATGTCCTCTGCCCATTTCTTAATTGGATTATTTGCTTTCTGTTTGTTAAGGTGCATGAGTTCTTTATATATTTTGGATGTCAACCCTTTATCAGATACGTTTTTTATGAATATATTCTCCCATACTGTAGGATGTCTTTTGTTCTACTGATGGTGTCCTTTGCTGTACAGAAGCTTTTCAGCTTGATATAGTCCCACTTGTTCATTTTTGCTTTTGTTTCCCTTGCCCGGGGAGATATGTTCATGAAGAAGTTGCTCATGTTTATGTCCAAGAGATTTTTGCCTATGTTTTTTTCTAAGAGTTTTATGGTTTCATGACTTACATTCAGGTCTTTGATCCACCTTGAGTTTACCTTTGTGTATGGGGCTAGACAGTAGTCCAGTTTCATTCTCTTACATGTAGCTGTCCAGTTTTCCAACACCAGCTGCTGAAGAGGCTGTCATCTCCCCATTGTATATCCAAGGCTGCCTTATCAAATATTAATTGACTGTATATGTTTGGGTTAATGTTTGGATTTTCTCTTCTGTTCCACTGGTCTGTGGGTCTGTTTTTGTGCCAATACCACATTGTCTTGATTACTGTGGTTTGTAGTAGAGCTTGAAGTCAGGGAGCATAATTCCCTGTTTTATTCCTCCTTCTCAGGATTGCTTTGGCCATTCGGGGTCTTCTGTGGTTCCATATGAATTTTAGAATTATTTGTTCCAGTTCATTGAAGAAAGCTGTTGGTAGTTTGATAGGGATTGCGTTGAATCTGTAGATTGCTTTAGTATTATAGCCATTTTGACAATATTTATTCTTCCTAGCCAAGAGCATGGGATGCATTTCCATTTGTTAGTGTCCTCTTTAATTTCTCTTAGGAGTGTCTTGTAGTTTTCAGAGTACAAGTCTTTCACTTCCTTCGTTAGGTTTATTCGTAGGTATTTTATTCTTTTTGATGCAATTGTGAATGGAATTGTTTTTCTGATTTCTCTTTCTGTTAGTT